>BPLS01000713.1:1600391-1611225 GCA_019656275.1 Rhododendron kiyosumense
ATAGATCTCAATTAGTTTTATTATACAAAATCTTCAAAATAAAAAAATATATTATAAAATGTAAGATATAAGTATATTTTTGAAAGACACGTATTTCGACAATTAGACAAACAAACCGGGACGGAGGGAGTATTATTAACTAAGTCGATGTAATACTTTGATGATCATGTATTTTTTTCATATCATTTCTTGTCTTTTTCTTTTCTTTTCTTTTCTTTTTTTCCTTTTTGCAAGATCTCTACAGTGTCCTATTTATTTATTTTTTTGGAGGAAAGCTGCATTAAATGATTGTTTAGTCTATTAAGAAGGAAGAAACAGATCACTCAGGCTGTGTTTGATAAGTGTGATAGGTGGTGGGATGGGATTAATAATCTCGTGAGCCCTCTAATTTTTGTGTTTGGTGATGCAAAATGGATAGGACTGACAATCCCATGGGATTAGGAATCCTCTCACTAGGTAGGATTGGCCATCCCATGGGGGACATGGTATTGGCAATCCCATCCCATGGGACTAAGGCTAAAAAGACTACATTACTCATGAATATCAGCCTCTAATTTAGAATATGAACTAGGACTTTAAATATTAGGAACAATTCTCCTTGACATATGTACGACTTTTTTCTTCTTTTATTTTATTTTATTTTAAATGAAAGTATATGCAATGTGTTCACGAATAAAAAGTAAATGTTATGCAGTTCATTTTGATGTTATTATAAAAAGGGTTATAATCGAAAGCTAAACTGCAGTTTCAAGTTGAATTGGTAAAAAAAAAAAAAAGAAGAAGTGGAATTAGTAAAATTTTGAAGCATGATTGATCAATACTTGATAAAGTTATCACTTGTTAAAATTTTTGTATTTTCTAGAATGAACACAACGATGCATAAATATTATGGAACTGAATTACTTGAATGATGAATATGTTTTAAAAAATGATTACTTTGGATAAATTGGCAAAATGATATTATTGTATATCATCGTGTAGAACCAGAGGTATTTGGAGGGTCTTGGTGGATTGGAGTTGGGCAATTTTTTTTCCAAAAAAAAAGATATGTAAATTACTTACTTTTGGATAATAAAATTCTTTTGAGTCTTCAATTTAAAGACTTGGGCGAAAAAAATTTGAGTACAGTTAATTGTATTTTTACATATTTATATGGTTGAGGGTAAAATCGGAAATTGTCATTCTAATCCTATCCAATCCGGTCCTAAACAAACATATTATTAATAATCCCATTATCTAATCCCGTGCCAACCAAACATGAAAATTACCAATCCCTTCTTATTATCAATCCCTTCTCATTATCAATCTCAATCCTAATCTCACCTCCTTACAAATCTCACTCATCTATCACAGTTATCAAACGAGGCCTCAAGGTAATAAGCTAGTAAAGGATAAATCCTACAGCAGCGCGTAGGTTTCTACTCCCACCTATCACACGTGTACTATCAATTATTATTTTTTATTTTTTGAAAATTATCAGGTGTCCGGACTGACTAATTTTGAGAGACTATAAACACATCATTCACTAGTAGGGGCCTCACTTGAAGTCAGAGCATGGTTTGTATGGATTGGCCCCCAAAGAAGCTGATAACACTTGAAAAGTTTTGAACCTGAGACTTTAAAAGGAAGTAAATTCTTAAGTCTCAAGCTTGGACCACAGTGCCAACCCCTTGTGGTTTAATGGCCAGGAGTCCAAATAAGGCTTTGCCTCGATTTTAATTGAACCTTGCTATTAAACGATGAGATGGATCATCCAAATCAATCGGATACTGAGTTATGAAAAAATAACATGGTCACCAAGTATTAAATTACACGAAAATTCTACTCAATAATTAATGATGCTCTAGTTTTGAATGAATGAAGCAAAGTAATGAACACAAAAGTTAAATCGAATCTCACCAGTTTTCTCTGATGCCTTCTAGTTTTGGTTTGAGGGTATGGTTCCTCCTTATAATGTCCTTTGAGTTCCTTGATTTTTGAAGGAATGCCGCTGTTTTAGTGGTAAAATTTATTTAGAGCAGTCACTTTTTGTGCATATATTGACAAAGGCTCTTTCTCTGGTCCTCCCCACCCACACCTGGTCTATCGAGCAAAAATTACATGGGTACCATTTTTATTATAACAAATTACGCACAAAATGTGGAGGGTCTTTCCTTAACAAATATGTTCAAATTTGCTTTTCTATTTCTTAGATTAATTATGAGGTTCGACTCTAAGTTTTTGAGCAACGTTATTTAACATAATTTCACACAACCAAGAGAAAAAAATTCCTTTTTTTTTTGGTGCAACGGAAATATATCTTTTACATTTTTTTTGTGAGTCTATGATAAATAGCTAAATCAATTTCAAAAATAAAACTATTTCAACAAGATAAAATTTTAAATTTATGCATCAGTATAAGTATTTAAAACGAATCTTCTTGCAAAATTTAGCGATAATTAATAGTGCTATTTCATTTGATGGTCTTGGGGCCTGTTTGATAAAACTAAAACTGAATGTTGAAAAATTAAGTATTGAAAGCTAAATACTGAAATTTTTTAAGCTGAAAAACTGTTTGGTAACATATTAAGTACTGAATTAAAAAAATGATGAATTAATTTTAGTTTCGATTCTCTCTTAATTTACTAATGGTCACAATGTATTTATAATAATGGTGGAATGGTGATTTGTGGTGGTGGTGGTGGTGTGTTGGTGGTGATGGAGTGGTGGCGGCGGCAATGGCAGTGGTATTGGAGTGCTGGCGATAGTGGTGTAATGGTGGTGGTGGAGTGATGGTGATGTTACGATGGCAGTGAGTGGTGGTGGTGGTGATGGTCTAATGGTGGTGGTGGCGATGGAGTGATGGTGAATAGTGACAGTAAGTGGTGTCGGTAGAGTGATAGTTGTGACATATTAAATACTGAATTAAAAAAATGATGAATTAATTTTAGTTTCGATTCTCTCTTAATTTACTAATGGTCACAATGTACGTATAATAATGGTGGAATGGTGATTGTGGTGGTGGTGGTGGTGTGTTGGTGGTGATGGAGTGGTGGCGGCAGCAACGGCAATGGTAGTGGTATTGGAGTGCTGACGATAGTGGTGTAATGGTGGTGGTGGTGGAGTGATGGTATAATGGTGGTGGTGGCGGTGGAGTGATAGTGTAATAGTGACAGTAAGTGATGTCGGTGGAGTGATAGTTGTGCAATGGTGGCGGCGGCAACAATGTGGTAGTGGTGGCGGCGACAGTGTAATAGTGATGGTGGCAATGTGAAAATGGTGGTGGTGGTGGTAGTGGCGGAGGAGTGGTGGTGGTGGTGTAGTGGTGGTAATGGTAGAGTGGTGGTGGGAGTGATGGTGCTGGTGCTGGTGGAATGGTGGTGATGGTGGCGAAGGGTGGTGGTGGAGGTAGCGGTAGTGGTGATGGTGATGGTGGCGAAGTGGTGGTGGTAATGGAGTGGTTGTAGGAGTGGGAGAGACTGTGGTGGTGGTATAGTGATTAAATGTAAGTACAAAAGAATTCAGCTAGAATTAAATAACTCAAAGCTACTTAATTTTTTTTAACTTTTTAGCCTACATTTTAAGTAACACTTAGGCCCCGTTCCGGAAAGCAAAATAAGTACTTATTTTTTAAAAAGGTAATTTCAAGCTCAAAAATCATGTACTTATGCAAATTATTTTCTTATCAATATGGATCTTGTTTGATAGATCTCATTGAGATCTTTAACACGGTGCAAAAAAATTTGAAAAATTATTTTTCATTTACATTATTTTTGAGTTTGAAAATGTGAAATAAGTACTTATTTTTTAAGAAGGTGTTCTGGAACGGAGCCTTAATTTATTAGACAATGTATAATGTCGTTATCAAACCTACTAAATCACTTATTACTTATTTGATTTAGTTTTTAGTACTGAATTTAGGTTATTAAACAAGCCCTTAGTTTTTGGATCTTTATTTCAATGAAATTTGGGAAAATGACGGCTCAGGATGTGTTTTGATAATTAATACCCGCCAAGAATATGTTGAAAACATTTGTTAATGCTGAAAATGTCCTTGGCGGATATTAATTATCAAAACCCGTTCTGAGCCATCATTTTCCCATAAAATTTTTGAGGCCAAGACAAAGGACTTAGATCAGCTTTGCTCGAGCCCGGGCGGCTGCTGTTTTGTTCATATGAACCTCATTCCACACCACAAAATGTGATCTCAACCGTCCTTAAATTGATCGTACATTGGTAGCAATATGAACGAACTATCAGAACATGTTTCGTTCATACCGATACCAATGACACTTTTTCCAAGCATTACGTACTCAACTAGATAAATAATACTTTCTCCATCCATTTTTAAATGTCTTAATTCGTAACTCTAACTTATTAAAAAGACATTATCATTATACATTTCACATCAACTTTTTCCTTCACTTTCCATATTTACCCATCATCATTACACTTTTACTTACTAACTTTTCAAAATGGAATACGGACTATAAATAAGGGACGAAGGGAGTATAAAGGTTCAAACCATTTGATTAGGCCCGAAAAGGGGCGCATGAATGACACAGAAAGCCTATGGTGAACCAACTCATGTAGATGCTCATGAGGTACCATCATACCATTTCTTAAACTTCTCTACAATCATACATTTATGCGGGATCTTCCTAGCCGGTCCTACCTGAGTCTATTATTTCCCACCATTTCCTTGCGCACCAAGTGCGCATAATCAATTTCCCATGGGATCTTGTCCTCACGCGCTCTCTGTCTCTTTCTTTCTTTTCTGTTCCCATCCACTGATTCTCTCTCTCTCCTCTCTCTGATCTCACACGTACAAGCACAAGGCACAACTCTCCTTTTCTCTCCTCTCTCCTACATCACACACACTCATCTCTCACATTCATTCTCTCTCTCTCTCTCTCTCTCTCTCTCTCTCTCTCTATATTTAAACTTTAAATTTTATGATGCTTATAACTTTTTTTTTATATGCCTATTTTGTATAAAGTTTATATTTTTGAAATGTACTCTTAGAAATGTAACTAATAAGACCAATACAAAATATAAAATAATCAAAAATTAAAATTTTTAATGTTTGTTTTATTTTATCTAAATACACAAATAATAGTGGTAATTAACAGAAGAGGGAGACACAAAAAGGAAAGGAATGACGCGCATCGGATTCTTTTTGTAAGGACCTAAAGGGCTATGAAAAGGATCCCAAGGACTATAAAATTGAAAATTGGAACCGGCCCAACATTCTCTTTTTATGGGGAGCCCAAAAATAAATGTCTCCAGTACAGTATAGTACAAGCTCAACCTTATATGGATTGATATATCTATTCTAATTTCTTTTCTTTCTTCCTTTTTTGTTAAAATATCTATTTTAATTTCTAATATATAAAGGGAGAAGGCACTTTTAGGGTGAACACCTTTTTTGAAACTGTGTCACGAAAGTGTTTTCCACAATTTACCCCATTTATATACACAAAAACTAGAGTATAACTTACTATCAAGACAAAAAGGTAAATTTACCCCATTTATATATACCCAACCCAACTGCCCCACAACCCTACGTTTCCCTAGGAGTTCCATACGGACAAAACATCTGTTATATATAGGGGTGAGCATGGTCCGGTTTGGTTCGATTTTATAGTAAACCAAGAACCAAACCAATACCTACGGATTATAAATTTTGAGAACCAAACCAACCCACAAAACGCATAGAACCAAACCAATCCAATCCATTAGACTTCGGTTCGGTTTCGGTTTTAACCACAGTTTGTTTTGAACTAAGCTATCATCTCCAAAACAATATTTGAAGTACTTAAAATTACGAAGAGAAATTAAAAAAAAAACTTATATTAAAATCAATTTCATTCCACAGTTGACATCTAACAAGAAAAGACAGAAGAAAAAAGTTAGAATCAAATAAAATATTGTTGATCTAGAAAAAAAATAGTAACACAAAAAATCAAAGCAAGAATATAATTTGTTTTCCCTTACATTCACGGAAGCCATGCAGATTGCAAAGAGAACTTTGGGTAGAGAAGATAGATGGCTTATTGTAGCTGAGCAAAAGATGGATGCTACGTTAGTATATTAGGTTGATGTAGTATAGGGATAGGTTTTCTTATATAGAAAGTTAGGGTAATTTGTCTTGGTATTGGTAGTAGAGTAATTATAGGAATAGGAATTGGAAACTAAATATTGGTGGATTTAATAGGATCGATAAATTAGGAAAGTATATATTATACGGTTTGGATCGATTTGGAACCATAACCATGAATATGAATCCACAAACCAAACCATATAATGCGGTTTTTAATTTTTTTAAACCATGACCAAACCATATTACTAAAAAACCAAACCAAATCTTTCGGTTTGGATTGGTTTGGACTGGATTCACGGTTTGACGGATATTTTGCTCACCCCTAGTTATATATAGATTTCAAATGGAAGCACTCATAAACCGCAAGTTTCTCAAGCACTTTACGTCCAATCAATTTAGTTCCCAATTTCATTTTGTTAAAAAGTTGTGTGCTCATTGTATAATGTTGAAATTGCATCCAGCATTATTTGACTCGCACCCGCATCAAATGTTCACCACTTCTAGTGGTTATACATGGAGGGTGTTGGAAGGCACCGATCGCTGAGGGATTACTACCCTTTGTTCCGGGCACTGCATATATCATCTGAATCCAACAACGAGGGGAGGTCTTATAAGGGTGTTAATTAACTATTTTTATTGAACCAGGTGCTTTGAGTAAACTCCACTAAATTAAACAACAAATTAATCATAAGTACTCTACGAATTAAGGAACAAATCATAGGAGGGAAATAAAGACATAAAATGCATGCAAAACCAAAAGGATTGGATGGGCGGCGTAGATTCCATATGATGATTAACACTGAAGTACGAAGTAGTAGTATTAATTAATTGATGGGGAACAAATAAATGCATAATTGAGTTGAGTGCATAAAGATGACACTTGTTCACTTGCTCTTCAAATTTTGTAACTTTTTAATGGAACTAATCACAAAAAGTTGGAGTTCATTGGTTTATTTATGTTACGCTTGTAAGAAATTTAGGTTTATTTTAAAGGTTAATTTAAGTTCGATTAGACTCCAAATGATGCATCATCGCCTCGTCGGTTAGGCAACCCTTGTTATTAGTATATAATAAATCTTGATTACCCTATTTTAAGAACGCTTTTCGTTTCCCGCCTGGAGATTCTTAAGAATGTTGGACTTGAAATTCAACCATATCATTCTGAAAAGCGTTTTGATTATTAATGTTAATTTCACTACTTACGGAGTAATATTTTATTGTGTTCGTATTTTACAAAATAATGGAAGTGTGTATTAAACTTGATAGGCTACCTTTCAAAAAAAAAATATATATATATATATATATATATACACACACACACACACACAATTAGGATCAAGTCCAAACCTTTCCCGTCCACACCTCCCCTTTCTCGATCGAATTTCGATGATCCGAGCCGTTCAATATGATCAGAACGTGATTTTAAGAGTACCCGCGAAAAATCGGAAAAAAAAAAAACACAAAGAAGGGCTTCATCCGAACAGTTTTTGTTTGTATTTTATTGAACGGTTCAATAAAAAAACTACTCAAATCAAAAATAAATTGAAAAAGAGTTTGTGGGGTTGGCCTAACACTAACCAAACCCCAACCCTGTAGTGGTTGGTTGCAATGGTTTAGATTTCACGTCGTCATTGGACGGTTGAGATTTGCAGAAGCCGGATGAAATTTGAATCATTGACTGCTGAGACGTGTTAACACGATGTTACCACAACCCAGTTTTTCTTTTCTGAACTCTTGGACCCTTGAATTTGGAGTATCCAACTTCCGCATGATTCATGGGGCTCATTAAACTAAAGAATAGAAGAAACCAAAATTCTGCAGATCAACTTATATGTGCAGGGGCGGACCCACCATAGGGCACGTGGGGTCACGTGCCCCCACCCCCTTTAAAAAAAAAAATTTTTTTTTTTGCGGTTTTGTATATATATTATTTATGTTGAATGTATGTAAGTATTGGTTGGTTGGTGCACTGGTGGAGTTCTCTGATTTTTAAGCAAGAGATGGTGGGTTCAAGACTTCTCCCATGCTCTCCTGCAGGTATTTTTTGCCTTTTCCCAAAAGGCAATTGCGTGTGTGTGTATTTTTTTCCCAGAAGGCAAATAGAAAAAGCCAAAAAGGTAATGTGTGTTTGTTTATTTTTCCAAAAGGTTGAAAATAGTAATCTATACCTTATTTTTTATATTATTCGTGAGTTCGAGTCTACCTCCACATTGCATTTGTATACTTTTTGTCCCAAAACTGTAATAGTAAAGTTAGTAATAGAAAAATAGATAATGAACATGTGATAATGTTGTTTTAATGCATTTAGTCAAGGTGCGCAAATTTGTCCGAGTAGCTAATTATTAAAATACATATATACTTTAAAATTGTTAATTTATCATGAATGCTAAAATTATTTTGGAGCAAATGTGCTTAACTGTAACTCGTATATTACGGTTACAAAAAAAATTGGTGCCCTCACTATATCAAATTCCTGGGTCCGCCACTGTATATGTGTATGTATATTGTACAGTAAAAAGCTCGAATCTTGCAAGAATGGAGCTCGACATAGTTGGGCAAGCTGTTTAATTGTCTCCGTGTGTGTGTTTACGATTCAATGGTTATGAGTTATGGGGCAATGGTATGCCTTTGAAGTTTGAACTACAATAGTAGTTCTTTACTTTAGCCAAAGGGTTAGTCCAAGTGTATGAAGGGCAAAGATAACACGTCTTACAAGCATGATTTTCTAGTTTTCCTTGCTAACCTTTGAGCCGCCCAACAAAATGAATGTGATAGAGGCTCTAGTTTAGAACTCCGTCACTTGACTCACTAATTAGTTTGGGTCACCCTGCAAAATGAATGTGATATGGGGGCCGGTTTAGAACGCAGTCACGAAAAAGGTTGTGGTTAGTGGAGTCGGTCTCAGGTTATATAAAATAAAAAGTCCTTCACTTGAGGCATAAGATGGTGGATAAACTAAATCTCATGTGCCATAAGCATACAGCAAATAATACCCTTTAGTGGGCAATCATTAACATTAAATCCTAGGCCTTTTGTCTCCATTGTAAAACCGGTGTTGGGTCATCTTTCTGCTCAATTTTCATCTAATCATTACAGAAACATTGAACTCCATTATTCAGTCCCTTCTGAATTGAAGCTCTGTATTTGAATCTTGCCACCTTACCTTTTCTATTCATGCTCTTTGTAGGAAAGGGAAGCAAAAAAAAGAAGGCTTTAGAAAGTACTTGGAATCTAGTGTTCTTTACGCTCTGACAGAAATTTTGCTTCAATTCTCTTCGGATGTTTTGAATATTGGAAATTCAACTTATATCATAATAGCTTACTATTTTTTTTTCCTCTTCGAGTTTAGTAATTCTGCTTTTCTGAATTTCTTTAATTATCTTATGTGTTTGGTTTATGTAATTGTAGGGCTTGTTGCTCTATACGAGTAGAATGACAAACCTTCTTATGCTATCGAGTACGTTCATTTGACAAACTGGGCATGTTTTTAATGGAGTATATCTCAAATTACTCTACGTCAATAGAAGTTCTAGATTTGGGCATAGCAGAAACTATATATGACAACCAAGCAGATTATTTCCCATAGATCAAACTAACATCCAGAATAATAGCGCATAGAGAAGCTAATTCAAAGATTGGCTTTGAAAGCTTATAGCAGGCATTTTACAAGCTGAAGTTGGAAGGATAGGCAGCATATGTATCGGGACCTCTTAGTGGAGCGTGTTCCGACATGAAAAACAGTAATGAAGAGAACAATAGGATACTCCAAGAAGAAGTAGCTAAGTTGTGTTCTAAAAGAGAGAAAATTTGAAGACCCCACAACTACTGGAAAAAGAAGCTAAACTACCATATGCACAAGTGTTTCTTAAATGTAGTTGGAAGGATAAGCAGCATGTATACATATCGGGACTCTTAGTGGAGGCTATCCTCATATGAAATACAATAATGAAGAGAACGAACAGGATACTCCAAAAAGAAGCAACTAAGTTGAGTTTTAAAAGAGAGAATTTGAAGACCCCGTAACTGTAGGAAAAAGAAGCTAAACTACCACACGCACAAGTGTTTCTCAAATGTGGACCATTTCGTTTGGAACTATCAAATGTTTAATTTTCCGTACTTATGGTTTTTCTTTTAACAGGTTCATCCAACAAAAGTTAGGTGGTCCAACTGTGTCAGAGTATGAAAAGCTGCAAGCTGCAAGCTGCAATGTCAAATTTGCAAATTAGATATGATTAACTTCGGGTGCACACCAAGAAAAGTTGTAGGAAGGTATGGATTCGTGCACTTCTCATCAATTCCTTTATGTTTTTGCTCAAGAGTTAGAGCCAATCCTTGGATTAGTTTCTCTATGAGTTATATTAGTTTACATAGTCCATATAATCTAACCATCCGCTTTCCTGTTTTGTAGCTCAAGGGATTGAAAAGAAATAAATCTAGTGGTATTTTTTAGTGCTTCAAAATGTCATGCAAACACGAAAGAAACCCATCTCTCATAACCTAATGATTTTCATGTCAAACTCAAACACTGTGTTTGGTTCACAATTTTGAATTCAAAATTGAGTTAAAATGTAAAAACATGTGATTCGATGAGTTATTTCAAAAATAAATGGGGCCCCCTTACTGAGACTCACCAGAAAAGAACAAAAGAAAAACTGACCAATAAAAACTGGGTTGGCAAGTTGGACTTGAAGTCTGTCCCGTTCCTCTCTCTCTCTCTCTCTCTCTCTCTCTCTCTCTCTCTCTCTCTCTCTC
>BPLS01000713.1:1619117-1633264 GCA_019656275.1 Rhododendron kiyosumense
CAACATAATTACAAGACATGACTTGGCTTACCAAGGTTGGTTCTTTTATAACAAGTATATTGATTTTCCGAGTGTACAATAAAAAAAAATTATAATCCCAAATTGATTTTCTGTAACACAAAATACCGAAAGAGAACAAATACTATAATCTAGTTTGAAAAGAACAAATAAGTACCCAAAGAGAACAAACACTATCATCTAATTACCTAAAATATCATGCTCTAAGAACATTGAAAAACAACAGTCATTCTTACTTCCAATCAATGTCATTTCAAAGTATCAACCCCGAGACACATATAACCACTTGAGTATCCCAAGTCTTGTTATTATCCATACCCCAAAACCATTCCGGGCTGGGTAAAATAGAGAAATAGATGGTGAGATTGGCAGGTGGGTGTTGAGAGAGAGAGAGAGAGAGAGAGAGACTCTGTGTGTGGGTTTCAGATGGAGAAGACAAACATGGAGAGGGAGGGAGAGAGATGGATGTTTGGTTGTGGATGAAATAGGTGAGAGAGAAAGAAAACAAAAAAGATAGCGTGTCCATTGGGTAATGAGTGATCTAAAGCCGGTGAGGGGTTTTGTAGGCTCTAGACTTGACACTTTTGAGGGGGAAGTGTAAAATCTGATTTTTCATACTAGCAATTGCTTCAACGTTAAGGTTGAATTTCAGCCCTTAAAACACACAAAATGTGAGTATGTATCCATGTAATTTGATAAGAACCCCTCTCTTGTCGCAAGTATTGCCTCGATTGACACGAAGGGTGATTTTTTTCACTTATTTCTCGTTCTCACCTTTTACATTGAGCAAATAAATCTTTTGATATCATGTTATTATTAGTCCCCTAACATATGAGCACAAAAAGTTAGACCTTGTTCCCTAAAAAAGAGAGTGTAATCAAGTTGTTTCCACATGCTTGAAGGAGACGTTCTAAGAAAACTCAATAGAAATTAACTACTAAAAGTTGTACACATGTCTTAAAACTACTCATTGGCTTGAACAATATTCATTCCGATTTGTTAAAAAAGGTCCAAAATAAAGGCAAAAGAATGGCTAAAGAATCATACCACCGTACATGCATTATCTTTTCCCTTGAACTTTGCCTTCTCCATTTCTTTGTTCTAGTGTTAAAAAAATATATACGTGCGAGAAGAACTTTTTCTCCCACAAAAGGAAAATAAAATGTGCTTACCTCAAAAAAGCATATCAGATTCAAATTCCTCCCGAAGCATAACACCTACGTTTCTGAAGACATCATCCATAGCTTGTGAATTAAATGGAGACTTAGTAGCTTCTTAAGAGGTTTCTGCAGTCAGGATGTTCTAGGACAAACAGTTATAATTCATCAATACTAAATTGATGTAGAGCTAAGCAGATCTCAATTTCTCATCAATGCCCCCATTGTGTTATAACATCCATACTTGATGACGCAATCAAATTTTCTTTACCTACACTAATTTTGTGCACATGGCACACCAATGTTAATGTACAGACCACCTATTGATAATAGTTCACACAAAGTGAGAGATTCTTGATAGATTAATTATTCACAACCTCAATTGTATGATTTAAGTTTTTATTATTATCCTCATTCAATGAGTTTTCCAACCACATCCACCTATCCACTAAATTGACAACATTTTCTTACCAATCAAACGAAGATAGTTAAAAAAAGAAGATCAACTAATAAGGTTCAGCCATACAACCTTTAAGCTATACTCTGAGTCTAATCAAGTTCTAGAAATGCCGTATTCAAATGTATGCTTGACCATTCTAGGTTTATAAGCCCCAATACCAAGTTTCTATTTTCTAAGGTTTATAAGCCCCAATATCAAATTCTAACCTCTAATTGCAAAATCGAAACCTCTGATTGTCTGATTAGAATTCTATGGTATTCGGACCTTCATGCAAGCAATCTTCTTTTTTCACTAAGCTTGAAGAGAGTCCAACCAATTTTCAAAATAATAAACAGTAATGTAAAAAGACATTGCAGATGCTAGCAAAAGGGGGAAAAACTAAAATAAAGGGTGAGATTGGTGTACAACTTACACGCATGAAAGATCAAGAAGTTAGGACCCCGTTGATTTTAAATCTGCAAGTAAAGAAAGGATTAGATGCAAAGGAATCGGATGTAGCAAATTCAACTTAGAAACCCCATTCTCCGTAGGACTGAACCACTAAAAATCAAAAACATTAGGACTAAATAAATGCAACGACAGGACTAGATGCAAGTGAATCCAGAAAAATAGAAACCTTATTTGAAAGATAGAATTGGATAGATTTGTAAGTTCAAAAATTCGATTACCTGCAGATTTAGTGGCAACTTCTGCTGGTGGTGTCCTCTCTAGGTAAGATAGAGAAACAAATGGTTAGATTGGCAAGTGGGTTTTGCGAGAGAGATAGAGAGAGACTATGAGTGTGTGGGTCTTGTGGATGAAACAGGGGTGAGAGAGAGAAACAGAGGTTGCGTGTCCATTGGGTAAAGAGTGGTCTGAAGCCAATGAGGGGTTTGGTAACGTTTTTTGAGGGGAAAGTATAAAACACAACCCTTAAAGTTCCATTCAACATTTAAGTTTAATCTTAGCCCTTAAAACACAAAAAAAGTTAGTATGTGTCTACACAATTTGAAAAAAACCCCTTGGATTTTCTACACAATTTGACGGGAAGTATACGGCTTTTCTCAGTTGGATGCACAATAGCGCTATATCCCTCTCTCGTCGCAAGTGTTGCTCTAATTGATACGAAGGACAATTTTTTTCACTTCTCTCTCGTTCTCACCTTTTACATTGAGCCAATGAAGCTTTTGATATCGTGTTATCATTAGTCCTCTAAAATATGAGCAAAAAAGTTACACCTTGTTCCGTAAAAAGGATTGTTGTGTAATCAAGTTGTTTCAACATGCTCAAAGGAGACATTCTAAGAAAACTCAATAAAAATTAAAAACTACCAATTGTACACGTCTTAAAACTACTCATTGGCTTGAACAATATTCATTCCGATGTGTAAGAAATGGCAAAAATAAAAGACAAAAGAATGGCTAAAGAATCATACCACTGGAAATGCATTTTCTTTTCCCTTACAAAGATTAATTCTTTTTTCCCTTGGACTTTGCCTGCGCCATGTCAAGGTCTCGCTCCTCTCAAATCACAACACCAACAACGTCTCTCGAAGATGTCCAATCTGTAAGAAATACCATAGATTATATATGTTTTACTAAGAAGTGGTAGATAAATAAATGGATGAGTCACCACACCACTAATCATATTAAATAGTGGATATTACTAAAAAACAAAAGGACAAAATGAATGGTTAAAGAATCATACCACCAGACATGCATTATCTTTTCCCTTGTTTGCATAGATGACTTTCTTTTTTTTCCCTTGGACTTTGCCTTCTCCATTTCTTTGTCCTAGTGTTAAAAAAAAAATACGTTGTTTGAATAATTTTTTGTCCCACAAAAAGAAAAATAGAATGTGCTTACCCTAAGAAAGCGGATCAGAGATCATGTTCCTCCCGAAGCACAACATTGACATTTCTGAAGATATTGTCCATAGCTTGTGAATTAAATGGAGACCTAGTATCTGCTTAAGAGATTTCTGCATTCCGAAAAATCCAAGACTAACAGTAAGAATGTTTCAATACTAATTGATGTAGATCTAAACAGATCACAATTTCTCATTGATGGCCATTGAGTTATAACATCACATACTTGAAGACCAATGAAACTCATACCCAGCTACCAAAACGGACAATGAGAATGTACAAGTGAACACAGGCGTTTTTTGTGGCAATTCATGGAAATAACCTACAAAAAAACTAATCAATCTTTGATCATAATCAGAACACTGAAGATTTTAAATATCAGTCAATCCTACTTCCAATCAATGTCATTTCCAAGTATCAATCCCGACACTCATATAACCTACTCGAGTATCCCAAGTCTTGTTATTATCCACACCCCAAAACCCTTTCCAATAATTTTCTCACTAAGCTTGAAGAGAGTCCACCAAATTTCAATTATATTTTTCGAGTGTGCATTATTATAAAAAATCATATTCCAGGATTGATTTTCTGTAACACTAAATACCTAAATTGAACAAACACTATCATCTAGCACGAAAGAGAACAAATAAATATCTAAAGAGAACAACAAACACTATTATTTAAATACCTAAGAGAACAAATAGGACGGAAACACACTATTATTTAAATACCTAAGAGAACAAATAGGACGGAAACACCCATTACCGAACAACATACCACAAAAGTTTATGAACAAATAAACACTTACACGTTCAATGGCTAAAACAATAGCCGCAATCAAGTTTTCTTTACCTGCACCAATTTTATGTACATAGCACACCAATATTTAATATCAAGACCACCTATTGATAAATAGGAGTTGCATGTGCCTAAAGGCACGGCACAACACGTTCAAAATCAATAAAATCAAACTATCCTCCTCTACTGACCACATGCGAACGAATTTTTTGGGAAGTCTTTTTGTTAAGAATTTCCATGCCCGAAGGCACATGCAAACGTAATAGTCATGACACAATTTAGCTCCCCAAAATTCTCTTTAAAGCTATAAAAAAAAGTTCTACGAATGTGAAATGTTTGCCCACGATTTTTACTACCAAGCTATACGACAAATCAAAGAACACAAAATGCAAATATACATCATCTTATGATGCATTTTAAATGTCCCAAAAAAATTAGAATTAACTTCACAAAATCAGAATTACCTCTATTTACCTGTATATTGCATTTTGGGAATCAATGCACCCCATTCAAGTAGTATGTTTTTCCACTCAAATAAGTATGCTAAAACCAATATGATGCATCTATCTCATCAGGCGCGCGAACTTGCTTTCTCTTCAATAAACCCACCAATATAGCATTCGCATAACTACCACATACTAAACCCACCAAAAAATAATAATAATAAAGAAGGATCAAAGCTCAAACAACTCCTGCCCTTCTCACTTGGGGTGTGTAAAAAAATACGTAACCCGACCCGAAGGGTCTCGGGCGGGGCCAAACATGTGGTTCGAACAGGTACGGGTTCATTTTTTGTTAAAAATCATATTCTGGTTCGGGGTAGTGCATTTCCTACCCGACCCGACCAATTCATATAGATTAATTTAGTTTTTGGTCGGACCCGACCCGACCCGACCTGACGTAAAAAATCGGGCTCGCAGATGGTTCTTACCACTTGTTCAGTTCAGGTTCGGGGCCAAAAATAGTGTTACCCGGCATGTCCGGTCGGGATTCCGGTTCGGGTCCGAACCCGACCCATGCACACCCCTACTTCTCACATTTACACTCGTTAAGGTAAAGAAAAACCATAACACTTGTTCAAGCAGGCTACTCTATTACTAGCATTTCCTGTAGACAAAGAAAATCTGCCAAAAAGGAAGTTGTTAAAAATCTGCATACAATATAGGATAATAAGCAAAACATGACTTAATTCAAGCTAATTACACCCATAGACGGAAAATTTCTAGGAAGAAAATAAACAAGCACTCGCGAAAATGTTCACCTTCTCAATTGGAACTTCGTGCTGCATGCACCAGTGTGGTGTTACACTTCAGGGTTGAGGTTCTTCTTTGGCTTCCCATCAGAACCCTTAGCAAGGACTTCCCTTTCTTTGCTCAAGCCAAATCCATTTTAAGCTCATCTAGAATGCCCTATAGACGATATAACAAAATAAGACTAGGTACCAAACCTTAAAATGCCACACGTCCACGAAGTTAATAAGGAAGGTCACCAACACAATAAATCCCTCGCAGGCAATGAGCAAATGCGCATTTGAAATAGTTGGGAAAAATATACAAATATAGACACTATGTATAAGCGTGGTCACCATGTAAATATCCAACATTTCAACTATATTGTAGCTCAAGCTGTTTTAGATGTTTAAAAAAAAAAACCTACCCAATAAAGCTCGAAGTATCATTCAAACGTGTGGACCGTTTTTTTCTCTCATAGGTACAAAATTGTCCCATACCTTTAATTCTTCAATCTTTTCATTCAAATTTGTCATATGTGCTGAATGGGACTTTGAGACAGTACATGGATGAATAATTGATAAAAAGGAGTTTTCACTAATGACAGTGAAGATAACGTCAATGTGAGACAAATAGAATGTTCCAATTTATACGTCTAAGGTAGAAACAATGATAGCCTGACAAGGACAAGAACAACATTTAAAGACTCTACCACATTCATAGCAACGCAAAGCTTTGAAATTTAAAGACATAACCACGTTCATAAGCTAACTTTTGAGGTTGAATTTTACCCAAGACAGTGTAACATGGTATAAGAGCTCTGGTTGTGAAAGGTCTTGGGTTCAAGTCTCCCCATTTGCTTTTGTTCCCTGTAGTTGTATCTCCCATAGGCATCATATTTTTCTCTATCTCTAAAAATGCTCCACCTGCAACGTGGGGTTTGCACAAGAGGGAGGCTATTGAATAACTTGATATACATTGTTGGGCCCATTTCCTAAATTGGTAACTTAACATGATACCAAAGCTAGGTACCATATATGGTTAGGGTGCATGTCTCTGGCCTGCACACAACAGGTGCTGCTAACGGAGCACGTTGCGAGTGATGTCCGTAACCCTTTCTCCCAAAAGCTGCTCTCCTCGTCAGTAGGTATAAGATTGGTTTTATAGGAATTTCAAGCATTAATTACATAGTGGTCCCTTAGACTTTGTCTAATATTAAATTAATCATCCAATATTTCAAAGCACTTTGCATTTTGACCCAAAACTTCTTTAAATCCTTCTTTTTATCCAAAGTCTCGGACAACTGGCTCAAGCAACCTATAAACATAAAAACACATAATAAAAATCAGTTAACAAATATAAAAGACTAATAAATGTAGATTGGAGGGCCAAAATATGTATATTTTGGCACTTATCACACCCCCCAATTTACACTTTGCTAGTCCTCGAGCAAAGAAAATAAAGAAAACAAATTAAAACTGATAGTTCTTTTAAACCCCCAGGCGGCCGGTAGGACGAGTGAAGTCTCGTGAGGGTTTTCAACAGTGATCACCCACAAAACACCGCGGATCCTTTTATTTGAAACCCAAAAACCTGCAATGCAACTCATTGATATGCCAATGCCAAGAATGCCTATGCGAAAATAGTTCTGAAGGCTATCAAAACATAGAAATAAATCATGGCATCCAAGCTTAGTGTGTGTGAGTAAGGACCTCAATCGCAAGTGAACCACAACCAAGTACTTTCTCCGAACCGAGTCTCAACTTCAATTCTCACTGTGTCATGCACTCAACAAAAGAAAACGCTCGAAACATGGTGCATTTAATAAACTCTCAATGTGTGCGAGCGGAAGTTATGCAATAAGGAATCAAAGTAACTCGCACACTTTAGACACGAAGAGAAAGCTTTTTAAGGTAGACACATGATCTCATGAAAGGAATGTCAAGCATTAAAGACTATCTATCCTTCGATCCACAACTCATTGCCCCTAAGATCAAATAGGACTTTTAATCGGTTATATCGTCAGGTAAAAAAGGTGTTTCAAGGTTAGGGTAAGACATAATCAAGTGTCCGAGAATAGACCAAAACACATAAGGCAAATAATAATGTACGCCTTCTTTTAACTCTTTTCAACTCCGTCATATCCCTCATATTCTTCACCCTTCACACAATTCCATAATGAAACAACTTGTTTCTTTCTTGCAACAAGTATATTGGTGTCTTCCCTTATCTTTTTTTCTTTTCTTTTTTTTTCATTCAAGTTTCGACCTCTTTTTTTTAACATGGAAGAACACCGCAACTTGAGTACAACATTCTCGAAACACTTACCCTATTCTCTTCAAAAATTAACCTTCACATGATTAGCTCGCCATTCTCAAGATACAATTTGGTTGGTGAAGTTTAACAAGAAATAGGCTCATGCAAGAGGTTCAATGTGGCTCGCAAGGATAAATATATGAGAAAAAGAAACAAACCGGCTCAATTAGCAAAGATGTCCTATTATTCTCTCCTAGGGGCAATACAACCAAGTAACGGTCCAATCCCAAAGAATAAAATAATAGGCATGCATTAATTCCTAATACTTGACGACAAAAGGTAATGAGATCAATAACGATTAAGCCTTTTTTTTTTTTACGACAAACGAAGAATTTATGTGACACCACTCCAAAGAAAGGTAAGGCACTAAAACTCTCATGGGCATAAGTCTCCACTAATCTAGCCATTGAAAGCACTCAAGTCACAACTCATAAGTAGTCAAGGTCCAAGAAACGTGCAGTGCAAAGATGCTAAGAGTGTATGCCATAATAAATTCCTATCACCAAATTAGCAAAAAGAACTACCATGCAACATCATATTCAAGTAATGCCCAACAATTCTCAACACTAGCAACCAACAAGTAAACATTGCAATCTCCAAATCTCAAGTAGAAAGGATCCAACAAGTATTTTTCATTTTTTTTTTTATTAACAAGATAAAGAACAAAGTGATCTCTCCCCCCAACTTGAACTATTCAATGTCCGCATTGAAAGTATGAAAAATAAAAACAAAAAACAAAAAACAAAGATCGGACAGAAACTTAAAAGATAGGAGAGATATCACCTCGAAAAGGAGGGCTAAGCAGAGTAAACTAGAGAAAGGGAGACCCCCCAACTGAGATCGAACAACCTGCAAAATGTTAGCATCCAAGACAACAAGAAAAAAAAATAAAAGAAATAAACAAGGTAAGAAATAAAATGAAATACAAAAAAAATAAAAATAAACAAACATCCACTTTTTTCACACGAAAGACACGGGTACTACTTTTCTCCCCATTTCTCAGTGGGAAGCAAAAATCCACATTGCCTAGGTACCAAAGTAATATAAGGCCTCGTTTGATTCGCGGATTGAAAATGATGGGATTAACAGTCCTAGGATTAATAGTCCCTGGATTATTTGTCCTAGATTAATTTCATTCCTAATTTCACTCAATCCCATGTTTGATTCACGTGGCATTAATTATGGGATAAGGAATAGTATTTTTTTTAAAATACAAAAAAAAAATTCGAAAAAAGAAACTTTTGAAAAAGAAACATTTTAAAACAAATAATTTTGTGAAACATTCTTATTACAAAACAATTTGGGAAAGTTTTTTTTTTTTTTGAACTAATTTTTGGAAAAAAAAAACAAATTTCTTTAAAAAGTTGAAAATCAATTTTCTGAAAGAAAAAAAAAAGCTAGTTTTTGAAACTTTTTTTTGAAGAAAAAGGTTTTTTGAAATCATTTTTGAGAAAAGAAAGTTTTATAAAAAAAATTTCTTATTTTTTAACAAAAATAATTTCTACAAAAATTTTTTGAAAAACATGAAAGTTTTGAAAATAGGTTTTTTTTTTTAAATCTTTTGCAAAACATTTGTGAAAAATAAGAAAGTTTTGAAAATATATATTTTTTTAAAAAAAATTTCAAAACAATTTCTGAAATTAATATTTTTTTATAAAAATTTAAAAAACATTTTCTGAAATTAATATTAAAGAAAATAATTCTGAAAATACTTTTTGAAATCAATCTCAATATCATCGAAATATTTTTGAAAACATTTCCTTATTTGTTAATCCTACGTAATCCCACCTTCCCCATATAGAGATAAAATTAATCATGGGATTAATAATCCTACGTAATCCCACCTCCCCCTAAGATTATTTAGTACCCCCCATATAGAGATAAAATTAATCATGGGATTAATAATCCCGACAGTCATTTCAGGAACCAAACGTGGGATTACTCAGGATTAGATACATTTAGTCCCATCCCAGGCAGTTAATCCGCGAATCAAACGAGACCTAAAAGTACAAAAGTGTGAGGGCACCCTCGCTTCATGAGCTAGTTTTTGGGGCAACCTCACTTCATGAGCTAGTTTTTGGGGTTGATACATATATGCAGGCTATTCTTGCCCATAACGTCTGATTCAGTTTGGAAACTATACGATCAACCTTACATGCATATACAGACTCTCAAGCTTTATAGACCATAGAAATATGCAGAGAAGAGTTTATGTAACAAGCACAATGGAGAAATCTATGACAAATATAGTGACATCACAAAGTAATACATGAATCGTGTCAAGAATAAATTACTCGTAAGCCAAGAGGTGACAGTGTCGTATAATAGTGTAGGAGGGTTTAATGTAAAAATTGGGGTGCCTACAAAAATATTTAGGTGATGATGTATTTAATCCGTAAGCATGAAAGAGCAGTAGGTATATTTAATTTCACCAACTGGATCTATATTTCAACTAACCAACAAATACACAAAGTTAAACTAAAAATCATGGCCCTGTAGGCTGTGTGCTCTAAATTTAAATCTTCCAATAGAGGTCTATTTGTATTTAGTACCTTTTCAAAAAAGATCTCTTTTACTACCCAGAGAAGATAGAACTGAGGAGAAAGAACACCATGACAACATTAAATAATAAACTTGTAGGTCAACAGAGAGAGGCAGTTTACCAGGTTTTATACTCATTTGAAAAGGAAAGTCTTTGAAATAGCGAGAATTCGCAAACTTATGTAGCAACCCCTCCTTCAAAGCAATAAGCCTTTTCTAAAACACCTATTGACTTATTTCTTGTCTATGAAAGATATTAGAAAAAATCCCCATGATTGTAAGATTACTTGAACTTTGCCTAGACCAAACCAAACTTTTTGGATTATAATAGACTAGCATACCAGTTATACTCAAAATCATACTCAAACTTTTGAGAAAAATTTAAACTTTGAGTGAAGACCTCTAACTCTGCCTCTTGCTCAAAGGTAATATAGTCATATTGCAATGAATCATACACCTTCCTATCATAGTCATCACACACTGATTTTCACCTCTTCAGGTATGCTATCATTCAAAGCAATGTCCTCAGGATCTTTAGCTACCTGCATCCAAGATGAACCAAGGCCCAAATCATTGCACTTCAAAAAACAATGTTTATAGAAGGCGAGAGTCCAATCAATCATTTTGGTTTTGGAAAATCAATGAGCAAGTCCATGGGATTTACGCGAGTCAAAAGGACTTACCAAACAGTAAGTTTCAGTATCCTTTATCTGCTTCTCCAAATTGCTGAATGCACCCTCCTCTTTATTTGGGTCAATTCATCTTTCTCAAAATGTATCATCAAACATAGAATGTTTGGATCCATTAGAGTTAGATTTAATGGTGTCTGACTCCAATTGCAAATGTATCAATTCATGTTCTTCCTTTGAGCCCCTCCATCTCGCCAAGATACTTTATGTCTGATACACAGCCGCTCAACACCCTAGAATTATAGAACTATATTGTTTAATATAGGGACAGAAAAGATACAAAAACATTTTGCACACACAAGCAACTATATAAAAATAACGCGCCAACTTCACAATTTCCACTAAACAATAAACACAAATCAAAAATCGTAACACTTAAAGACTACATAACTACCTAAGCAGCCATGTAAGAGTTCATGGTGTCCTTGGCAGCGTCGTTACGCCCATCACCAACCTTGAACTCAGCAATATACCTATGATATTCCCCTTCATCTGAAGTACAAAATGATTGAAGACGAGCTTGTGGTCTGGTTTTTGAGGGAACCATATGCTTCACGCCAACGTTGTAGCAAACTCTACTTGTATTCTCCCAACAGGTAGCTACAATTCTTTCCTAGAGATCAACTTCTATAGCCAAGGAGAAGATAATGCATGGCAAGCAAGGGTTTAGACCTGACTATTTCTTTAAAAGAGTCATTAGAGCATTTCCACCCATTACTCAAATTTGAATAAAAATATGAGTAAAAGATTCATTTGGTATGGTGTGCTCCAATGGGCAAACTCAAATCCAAGCACAAAATTTGAGTAAAAACTTCATTAAGGGTGTGAAATTAGCCTTTAAAATTTGAGTAAGGGTTTGAGTCTAACGTAATTTGAGTTCAAATTTGATATAGGTTTGAGTAAGAAGTGGAGGAGCCTTTTAAGGACTTGTACTCAAATTTTGAGTTTGAGTCGAGGTTTGAGTAAGGAATGAAGAAATTCTAAGAGAACCTCTTAAAGTGATTGCAAACTACCAAAGGACGCACCTGTAATCAGGACATAATAAGGAGACAATGTAAGACGAACTTTCTCCAATCAAAAGTTTCTCAACAAGGACACCATATGCAGGTAGAACTCAAGAAACTGTAAATCATGCATCCAAAATGGGTTCATCTTGCATATAAATAGGCTTCAATAATTGTTCAATGTACTCTTTCATTTTCCATTTCAATTCCCCAAACAGCATAAGTGTAAATATTGCGAAAATTACACCACAAACAAGAGGCAGCGGTCGAAAAGGCCATCATAGAAAATAGCATATCTTTGATTAGATATTGAGAAAACCAACAATGACTGAATTTTAGTGGGGAAAAAAAACGTGTATTCATGAAGTCATTTTTTAGAAGAGATCGAATGGTACTCTTCAAAAGCACGTTCCTCTAGATAGCACACATTCCTCTAAAAGCATATACGTACACAATACACATACATAAAATATATATATACACACACAGGCATATCTAAAGAATGAATACAGACGAGGTTGCAGGTGAATGGGTATGGATACATGGTTAATGGTATCAGATGACTATATAGCTGAATTGATAAAATTTTGAGATCTGACACTAAAACAATGCCCCCTTCTTGTCCATGCTTTATTTCTATTACTCTAGCAAATGTCATAGGCAAAGATGCTTTTCTTTAGTCTTTAAAATGAAATCCCAGCTCTAGAAAGCACAAATATAATTTTGATTTTAAATTAATCTCCTAGCATGAAGAAAATAGTATTAAATCCCAACAATTTCCTCGGAGTGTTCCATGATTGAGAACATCAATGACCTGCACCAATCAGAACACAGAAAAAATAAGCCCTCAATTTCAAGAAGAAACCACACACAGCACGCACCGAAAAGAGGACAAAAAATGCAAATAAGAAAATTTTAGAAGATCAATAGAGTAAAACGAAAGAGAAGAAGAGCTCACCTGCACATGACTCTGCCGAGGAGAAAAAGCAAGCTTGTCTTTGAAAGGAAGCGAAATATTATATTTACATCTTAAAGATCTGCAAATCAAAATGATAACAAAGAAAAACGTACATCTCTAAGTTAGGATTTTGAATCTGAAATAAACAAAGACTCTGACGCCAACATGTTAGGGATTTGATAAAAACATATGTCGTTATCTACCCTGTTTCTCATTTTCTGCAGCAATAGAAGGTTATCATTCTCAATGGGTTTGATGAGTTTTTCAACAAACATCTATCGTTCTAGGTCACATCAACTACCCTTTTTCCTTGAACATCAAGTTTGCTTTCATCACTTTCATCAAACAAATATGACCTTAACCTCTTAAATGTAGGCAATCTATCAATCTTGGCCCAATGTAAGGCAAATTCATCATCAACATCAACCTTTACAGAATTCAACTCTGAACTGCTTCTCATAAAAAGAATTGTACATACACCTATATAGACGTACACACACACACACACACACACACAGAGCAAGTACAAAGATCACCTCCCGAGACAGCATTGCATTTGTTGGCTTTTTGGGCAGTCTCGTTGAGGCCGTAGGTGAGAAACAAAGGACCTAAAGAGAAACCCCAAAAGTCAAGAAAGAACAGAAGCACAATAAAATTTAACAAATGGACCTAAAATCCAAGGTAACAACTATCTACTGGAATGAAAATGAAGAGAGAAGAGAAGGTTAGTTAGGAGTGTGTGTGTGTGTGTGTGAGTGAGAGAGAGAGAGAGAGAGAGAAAGAGAGAGAGAGAGAGACGACTTACCTCAGTTACTTGACCTATGGGAGTCAACCGAAATGGCTAGCGGATGCCAGGATTGCTGCCGCTGGAAGTACCAAATCTGGGCTTGTAAAAACAGGAAGGAAAAAGAAGTTAGGGTTCAAAATTGAAGAGGATAAACCTCACCAATTTATTATTTAGGAGAAATACGCGTCGATGTTCTTGGCTAGCGGATGCCAGGATTGCTGCCGCTGGAAGTACCAAATCTGGGCTTGTAAAAACAGGAAGGAAAAAGAAGTTAGGGTTCAAAATTGAAGAGGATAAACCTCACCAATTTATTATTTAGGAGAAATACGCGTCGATGTTCTTGG
>BPLS01000713.1:1642097-1778703 GCA_019656275.1 Rhododendron kiyosumense
AGCTTATTTAGATACAAAGTATAAACAGTTACATTCCATCGTACCTTTCTTGCAACTGTAGCCAACACTTTGAGATCCTCCCTTTGGTCGCTTTTAATTTTAGCCACCTGTACAGGAGGTGGGGAGAGGAAGAGTCAAAAAATAAAAGTGAATATACAGTTCAAGAAGAATACAGACCAACTAGTGACACTGTCACTTTTTCTTACCCATTTCTCAAGGTTTATCCCACTCTTTCGAGTGACAGGGAAAACACCAGCAATTTTTGTCAAGAGTATAAGAGCGTTCTGGATTTCCATGTACTTGGTGGATTCCAAACATTGAATCAGCAACTTTGTGATCCGTTAGACTCCATTTCCAATGTACCTTTTTGGAACAAAAAAAACACTTAAAAATCTTAAACAAATTGCAAGGAATGATGTGATTGGAATCATCTTTAACAAAGTTAATCATATTTTGATGCAGGTCAAAGGGAACAGCATCACTGGTTGTCAACTTCGAAAGGAAGGTGCACTTGTACAACTAAAATCGTCACCACAATCATTCATTGATTTTGCACCACATTTCTAATAGAATCGTACGCACATTTTCACCAACTTCTAGCCCTAAATTATTCAAAGTTCGGGAATACCAAAGACCAAATTTTAATAATAAAAAAAAACAACAAAAAGACAACTTGTAGATCATTCAATGCACGTGCAAAAAAACAAAAGTTGAAGATCCTTCAATCAGCACACAAGTACACAATGTGCATGACTGAAGTTCAAAAAATCTAGCAATGAGCATTGTTTTCATTTAACAGAGAAAACACAGTCTGCCAAGATGGATATCCTCTTTTGGCTAAAAAACAATGACCACCTGATGACTAACCTTTTCAAGGTGAGTAGCTGGAGATGCGTCTTGTAATGGTTGCCAATTGCCATGCTTATATAGAATCTACACCCCCTCTAGGAAAAAAGGCTCCCTCGAATAGCAAATATTTGGAGAAGCCTTGTAAAGAGGATTTATTGGCAAGGGTTTTTCTCCCTGCAGCTAGAGGACTGAATCGATTGGAAGCTCAGGGTTCAGGCTGGTTATTCGCTGTTTGATGCTCAGTGGGAAAATTTGTACTCGGCCACTATATTTTTGTTTTGGCAATAGCGAAATCAATGACTCCACAGACCAAAAATTTTCGTGCCCAACAAGCTTGATTGCCATTATCTCCTCTCGAGTTAATGAAGTGCCCAACAAACTCTATCAAAGAGCTGTTATCAAGTAGATTCCTCCTCAAGTTGATGTGATTAAAATTCATGCAGCTGGCACTTCAAGAGGTAAGCCGGGTCCGGAGAGGTTGGTGATGTATTTAGGAACTTGGACAGTGTTTGGATTTTGGATTTTCAAATGAATATTGGATGAGCTTCGTCCTTGGTAGCAGAGCTCTGGGCTATTTGGAAAGCACGATGCGGCCTTGGCTGAGGGGACCAATAGGATAAATCTAGAATAAGGTTGGGAAGAAGCAATGGATCCTGTCACAAAAATTCGAAGGTATCAACCCCAGCTCAATCTGATTCGCATAATTAAGGATTTGACCATGCAAATGGGGGAGGGCTCTGTCACTCATATATGGAAGTAAGCTAATTCATGTTCAGATTTTATTGCTCATGAAGCCACCTCGCTCGAAAGTAATATCTATATCCTTCATAAAGCACCTCCCCATCTGACTGGATTGATAATGAAGGATGTGAGAGGCTGGAAGTATGTTAGGTCTATGCTTGTAGGGTTTTTACACCCCGAAAGGCAAAGATAATATAACAAATGAGAATAGAAAGAAATTGGGTCCTTGACTTCCGAACGATAAACAAGTAAAAGGCGGAGTATTTACAAAGATGAAATGCAAATAACAAGAGCAGTGATGGATATGTATTTAAATCCCACAAACAGCACAAAAAAGTAGTAGAAGTACTCGAAACTCCAAGACAGAAATAACAGACGATGTGCAATATTTTCCATTTGAAACCTTCAAAACAACCCAGCAAAATATTCGGCCCTAAATATGTCAATGACCTCACCTTAATGAACTGACTGTAAGTAACGCGCTGGCTGTTCGGATATCGATAATAGACGGCAAACCCTGGCATGTTTACACACTCTCGTTCATATACAGATTCATCACTCTGCAAAGCAATGCATCAGACTTCAGTCAACATAAGCTGTCCTTCCAAAAAACACTCAATCAGGCAAACACTTACAACAACCGAAACACCACTGGAAAATAATACTGCGTCGATTAATGGTAGTCCATTTTGGGGCATTCATTATTCATAGGAGACAACTAGGTGCATAGCCTCGTGTGCTAGCACGAGAATTTCATGGCCGTTGTTTTGCTTCATTTTTTTTTTTTTTTGGCAATGATTAAGTGGATATGATAATAATGTGGAGTATGCAATATTTGCTAAGCTATTTGTTTGAATATAGTGCTAGTAGAAATGATGTAAAATGAAATTTGGTTTATGTCTTTGATAATAAAAAGGCATTTGAATATAATCCGAAGATTATATATACAATTCCTTTTAAGGGCATAGTTGGGAAGAGTAGGGAGGGAGGACAAAAGAAAAGATAATTTTGTTCTATTGTTCAAGGGAAATGGGAGAACATGTAGTGGGTTGCATAGATCTTGTATTTTTCAAACCAAACTTGAATAACCAAGTGTTCAGCTCGTTCCGGGGAACTTTCCTGAATTCTTTTGTTAGATTGGTGGCATTTGCGTTGTTCTCATTCTAAGCATTCTATTCCAGTACATGATTGCATACAACTCAGTTCCCATTCTAACCAACTGGCCTAATTTGCATACTTTTCTACATTTCTCATGACGTTGCCACAAGATAGAAACTCAAAAAAAAAAAAAAAAACCCCCAAAGTCTTCCTCTCACCTTTTTCCCCATATAAGACCTTCTTTATCTATTGTTATTTCTGTTTAAAAGCTATCACCAGCCTCTTCCTTCACGTTTCCTTTGCTTGTTCTTATCAAAGAATTGCAGTTAGAAAACACCAAATATATGAACCAAAGTGCCAAATCCCCTATAAGCCTTTAACTTCACTCATAACTTCACCAAGAAACAAAAAGCAGAATGAGTCATAATAAGGTTCCTTCACAAGGGGCAGTGCCCTTCTCATGGGAGAAAAGGCCTGGAGTAAGCAAGGTGGCCCACTGGAAGGCAAGGTGTCCTGTGTAAATTTAAGCTCACTGGTGAACTAAGATGTATGATGAGTTCCACCAAGGATCAACTTTCCCACCAAAACTAGGAAATGGCCAAATGCCCTGGGGATTCCTTGTAATAGAATCATCTTTCACTACTAAACAGATAAGATCGGAAGAAATATGAAGGTGTGAAGAATTAAGTGTATGATTGAGTAAAAAATAAGTCAACGTAAACACATGGCAATGAGGATTAGCGTATCCCTAGTATTTCGGTTACCAAAGGGAGGAAAAAAAAGTTATGCCAAATAAGTTACCGGATTTCATTACATAGAGTACAACTATTCTAATCAATACCCAAGAGATTTGGGTATTTGAATTGGATTTTGTGCTTTCAATTTTCTCAAATTTGGTTTTAAACTCACTTTGGAGAGGCACGAGTTATTTCTGCTGACATGCGAAAGCAATGCCAAACTGCTTCATCTATTCTTCAAGATGTTTTCTTCTCTGCACTTCAGAGTTCAAATCCTGCCAAATTCTATCATTTTCTTCACTAACCTGTGCAAGGCTTTTCGATGAACTGGAGACTGTTTGGAGCAAAGTGTTGCATTCTTCATTCAAAAGATGGAATTCCCTTTCCAAGCTATGATATCTTTCATTGGAAAACTCGAGAAGTTGAGTAATGCCATTCAACTCTTTCTCCAAGCTCTGGTACTTTTTCGTGATTTTTCTGAGATCCTTACTCAGCTTCTCCTGCAAACAAGCAATTTCTTCTCCCAAAGTGCAGTCCTAAGCATTTAAAAACTAAATCTTAAAATGGGAGAGAGACATACCAACTACTACTGCAGGAATTTGAGCTGAAAAATAGTTCATATGCTAGGTTCTATAATTTCATGATTTCAAGAACTGTTTTTATGATTGTATTAGCAGTTGGCAAATTATCTTTGATCCAAAGTGGTAAAACATATAACAAATTAGTACTTTAATTTTTTATTAAATTTATCTTAAAATGAATAACTCATAATTTTTTTGTGTGTGTTTTACCTTCGGCAGCATGTAGCTCTTGCCAGTATGGACTGACTCCTCCCGACCAATCATACCTCAGCTCAACAACATTTTCATCACAAATTATAATGTTGAAAATCCACCTACATTCGCACGATAAGATCAACTTGCACCCATTTCCAAGCTCATGAGTTGCGCAGAAGTCACTCCAACCATAACACATAACATTATTAACAACACGAATTGGCCATGATTTAGAACCACGCCTTAACAATATCCAAATTGTTATTCCAGTACCCTGGAAAAAACGGATGCATCCTCGTGGCCAATCCTACACAATAGACATACAATTATAAAACTTACAAAACAGAAACAGAAAAGAATAAAACTACAAAAGAAAGCATATATTTTACCAACCAATTGAGTAAAATCTGTCCATCAATATATGCAGAAGAGCAAGTTTTTGTTAAAGGATAAGAACATACAATCCAGAAGATGGACAATTTTTCAAACAGCATATTCTAGGAACAAAACATGACCGAAACCCTATTGAACATAACAAATCAACAAAATACTGAGGCCTAGAGTTGCTAACACACAAAACAAACTCAAACGAACAAAACCCACACAAAAGGATGCTGAAGCACGCAAAACCTTTAAACAATTTCATTAAGCAGAAATCATCTACTAAAAAATAGAATACAAACCCTAGCGAAGAAGCTATATCATTAAAACCCATACAGAGAAAACCATAAATTACGTAAATTATACAAACGAACAGAATGCACTCAGTCACAGCAAGTGTCATTTGAACAATTGGAAGCAAGATCGCTGCAAGAGGCAGTGGAACGATTTGAAACCAAAAAGACAAACCCTCTATGGCAGCTTCAATCCGAGCATAAACAATTGATAAAACGAAATAAAACCAACAAAACCCACACCAAAAAAAGCAACAGCAACCCAACGACATGGTTCTAACGTTTTTGGGGTGTCGAGATCTCTGTGTGTGTGAGAGAGAGAGGGAGAGAAAGAGAGACAGAGAGAGAGATGTGTGTTTGTGAGATCTGTAATGGTCTTGGAGAGGAGCGGAGCAGATGAACCCTAGGCAGCAGAAGTTTGATCGGTTCCTTTCTGCGGTGGTGAAGAGGCGTACTGTTTCCATCCAGGCGGAAAAAGGCAAATAAAAACACCTCCACACCATGACGTCATAACCACTTCTAACTTGGAAAAGACCTAAATGCCCATCAGCCAACACATGAATCACTCCATTTGAGGGGTACAATTGGAAAAATCAGACCAAATCCCCACTGATTTAGTCTGCTTTTAATAACAGGGAGGAGAAATGATTGCACATTAAAAGTCGCAACTTTACCCTTCAGTCACCATTGTGAGTTCAAAATTTCAGATTGAAATTCAAACGATCATGGTAAAATGGTACTAATGGCAAAATCTGTCCATTTACTGGGACACCACAAAATGGACTATTAACGAACTATAACATAAAGGACAGAGGGGCAATTTAAAAAAATGGTAATTCACCTTCCAGTAGTAAGCAATCTTCAATGTCTCATGTAAAAACCGCCCAAGTCGACCCACTTCATACTCAGTGCAGCAGCATATCATAGGTTGCAAGGTTTTACAAATCCAAACATCAATGTGGTTGACCGTGTTGAAAAACCGTGTGCCAAGAGAATGAAGAGTATGTACAAACAGGGCACAGTAAACAGCATCAGGCATACTGAAAGTACAGCGCAGAAATATACATCGCTGAAGGAACTCCATGTTAATCTTCAAGGTATCGGGACAAGAGCTCAATCATTTATCCTTCTCATGAGAAAGCCACATGCAAACAGATGCAACATTTTCTTCATGCTTTTGGAGTTCAAAAGTAAGACAATCCAAAGATTCTTGAATCCTTCCCTAGTCTTTCTTCCTTTTTGCGATTGCTGAGCTCAAATTATCAGAGGGTTCTTCCAGAGCTTTAAGTGATGCATGCTGCTTAGAAATTTCAGACTCATAACGGCTCTGGGGACATAAAGATTGTAAAGCGTGAGACTCCAAAAGGTGGCATACAGGTCTGGAGAGAGGCTGTTCCATGCTTTTGACGGCAACATTGTACTAACAGTATCAAGAAGATCCGACTGCCTGCATAGTTGACAATGTTAAAAGCAGGCAAAATTGGATACTAAAAAGCTGGATATCAGGACTACAAAGAATATTATAATACCGTTAACTAAGTTAAAAATTCACGGTAACCCAGAGCATCAACAATACTTATACACACAAAGATACAATCATCTATATATAAAAGCATAGTTATCTACAAATATAAATGTAAATACTCCTGTGATCTATCAAGCTCAAAATTTACAAATATACAAAGTTGAAAATGAATAAGCTCAGGTAATTACGTTATAGCCTTTCGAGAAGGACCAAGATCAAGAACCAATTTGCCATGACTCGGAGTCTTTTGGAGCGTCAATGTTATCCAAAGGCCAGAAGACATCAGAGCTACTCTGGCATGTGAAGAGCCTCATTACAGACCAGTAGATTAAGAAAGCCACCTGGAGCAGAGAGAAAAATTTATACGAAAGCGAATTAGCATGTTACAAAACTCTATCTAATTTAAGATAACTGCCAATGGAAGCTCATAGCAAACACGGACAACCCTAGACGTTATAAGAATACAGCTCAAGTCCAAAAAAAAAAAAATACTGAGCCATCGTATGTATTCAAAATCCTGACATGAAAAGTTAGAAGAAAAGACTCCACAGAGAGAGAGAGAGAGAGAGAGAGAGAGAGACGGACCTCAGGGTTGAGGTGGTAAAGGTGTACAAGATCATTAAGAGGTGGAATCAGCTGAGTATATGCTGTTGCTGGCGTAACTGCACTACACAGGAAGTCCACAAATTGAAGAAGGATTTCATGGCATCTATCAAATTCCTCACTAACCATCTTAATGTATGGCGCATCTGCATTTATGACAACCCTGTAGACGACAGTAATCAGAAAATGTTACCGAAAGCTCACAACATTCATGTAATATCAGTTACGTGGCAGCCAACAAGATCACGCAAAGGGTATCCAATTCCACATCCTGATCAACCTATATGTAACTAAAAAGGGTCCAGATTTAGGTAGAAGATTTGACCCAAAAGTAGGCAAAGCGAACCTAGCCAAGCAATGGAAGGCACGTCTAACAAATCCACAAAAGCAATGGTCATAGAAGTAACTACACACTGGTTGCCAAGATAAAGATTCCTCATCCCGTACTCAAAGGCAGATGCATACTCTATCATTTCCACAACTTCTAGTGATTAGCAGTGTAAGCTCAAGGAACTTTCTCAGAAACTTAGGACTACCAAGATGATGTACAACTTACACAGAATGATGTTGGGCAATAAGCAACAGCAATAGAATAGCTATTTTTGGATCCTCCATTGGAAGCAACAAGTCCCTTATTCTGTTAGTGGATTTGATCAATGCCTGTAACGACATATGTTAACATCTCAAGACCAATTAAGTGTCCCACTCAGATAGCAGTGAATTTAGCTGGAAAAAAAATCTTGAACAAAAAGTAAAGGAGTCAAATAGATAAAAGTTTCAAATATTTGTTTCCTAACGCAGAAAGAAACAACTTTTCAGCATGCAGAAAGCTATCAATGTCGAAAGTGGCAAAAAAGAATATATTAGTGAATAAGATTCCCACCTATGAGCTCTAAGTTTTTAATATCTGCCCTCCCTATAGAATTAGAAGAAAAACCTCTATATATACGAAATGTAAAATGTATCTAAATGGAGTACAAAAAGCATACAACTTCAGACAAAGTTCATATATTGCCCTAAAAAGTAGCTAGGTCATAATAAAATTGCATAATCTAGCATAAACTGGCCAAATAGGATTTCTATTATCTAATGACAAGAATGAACAATAGAACAGCACGCTTTCCTTCAAAGATGGTTAATGTGGTAAGTCAAAAGTGTTAACAGCATTTGAATTGTAAAATTGTAGGAGCTGATTATTTTCTCCAAACATAATAAGTCAAATAGCTAGCGAATTGCAAAATTTCTTGAGATTTTAAATCAGAGTGTCGACACTCAACTTTTCAATGCACCTTGTTGTTTCGAGTTATCCCAAAAGAAGTAGCCTGATATCGGAGAGTCTCACTCCCTGCCATGGTATCTAGCTATTCCTCCGTCATGTTCTCTGTGTATTGGACATTTGCCGTTTGCTGGATAAGTTCCTATTCACAGAAGATCAAAGTGTTAAGAATGGACCTGGAAGACACATCACAAAGGCATAACTTAAAATGTCTGAAAATACCTGTAGCAGAACTAGCTCAATTCCATTCCCTTTCTTCAACTGATTCACAAGATACTGGAAAAGACCTCTCAGTTCCATTGATGGGTATTCTTGCACCTACAAATAATGGCAACGGCTACAACAAATTTCAAGAATGTAATCATAGCTGAAAATTATGTCATCAATCAATACGGCAACAATCAAAGGGGCTGATTGTTGTTACATCATTCTTCTTACAGTGATTGTTGGTACATTTGGAAAACTAAATTACTGCACCAATCCGAGAGTCAATTAGGAAACTAACTCTCTAATGACGGGGTGCCGAACAAGGACATGCACTTTTGTGTGTGTGTAGGGGTGTGTTTGCGATATGACTTAATCGACTAGGAAAATAAAAATTTCCATATAGCTAAGCAGTAGGAAATAAACAGAGGCAATCAACTAATAACCCTAACTTCGAAGTGTAGCATTATAACACATAGCTCAGCAGTTAAACAATAGGATTAGAGAAATAAATAGAGGCAATCAACTAATAACACATACTTCGAAGTGTAGTATTTACGGAAACAGGACATATGAAGTTCAAAATTTAAGTATTATAACTTTTTGTTAGGCTGCAAATTGTGTTCACATATTTTTTACCAGGTGCAAGGCCCATAAGCATTGACTTCAAGCATAAAAGAAAAACAAAACATGCACAAATCAATAAACACACAAGAGGATAGGAGAAAAGAAAAAGGAACATAAACAAATAAATTTTCTCACTTAATTCATTTGTTTGTTTCTCTTAGAAACAAATCAAACTTAATAATCAAAAATTTGATAAAATATATCTCAAGCAAGTCTTCATGTCTTGCGTGACGTAATTTTTCTCTAATAGAACCATAATCAATAAAACATATTTATCAAGCCAACCAATTTTTTACCCCAACTTTCACATCCTCACTTTAAATTTTAAAAAAAAAAAACTACAAAAAATAAAATTGCATATTAGACAGATAATCTTACAAGTTACAAGGGAAAGCCACTTCAGCACTAGTAAAATGTTAACATCAATCGCTGATTTGTAAATGTTTCCCCTTTTCACTATGATTTCAAATTAGTGGTTCCACGATTAAGACTGAAAAGCATTAGCATGAAATATACATGATTGATATTATGGATAATATTGTAAGGACAATAAAACTATGTAATAAAAACCTCCCATTTCTTGAACAATTGAGAAGCACTTATATTCTTGAGAGCTTGGTTAATGAAGCTAAAGCAACAACACAACTCTCAATTCAACCACCGCCTCGAGAGAAGGTGAATTTTGCTCAAAAGTTCATGAGTTCCATTCATTGCATACCATTCATTCTAAGGTAAAAGATGAAGCAACAAGAACGGAATCCGCATCTTAATAAACTGCAGTAGTTATCCGACAAGACAGACATCTGGATCTACCTAAAGACCCATTAAACAAATAACCCCCGTGAAGCTATTTTCAAGAAACAAGTACTTCATCAACCCTCCCAATTGTCAAATAGAACGACTCCTTGATATAAAGGCATGCCCTTCTGAGCATAATTATCAAAGGTCAAACTGCAAATCTGCAGGAAGTTAAAGCGCAAGACACAACTTTGGCGGAATCTCCCATCACATGCCCAAGGAAGTGCAGAATCACAGAATGGTAGGTGAGCGAGAAGAAAAATAACTTCAACAACATAAACTATCCAGGATGAAGCACATTCTATCTTCAAATTTGCAACTAAGTATCAACTTTATAGTTGAGTAAATTGACTTGGAAAGAAATTCCTAATTAGATAGAAGTCAGCACAATTAGGACATTCAAATGCGCAGCCATGCAGTCCAACAGGAATAGTGTAAGTACTTGTATGCCAATCACTTTGAGATTCCAACCCCTTCTCCACTTACTAATCAACCCGTCTTTACAAACTTATCTTCTGCCTCTTTACAACCCCTCCATCCAAGAAGAAGCTAAAGACCTGTCACACTTATTCCCACAGCAGTTAAACATATTGGCACTCCACCACCCCTGAATAAGCAGTAATCTATGAAAATGAACCAAGTATTCGTCTTCATAAAGACAGAGGAAGAGCAAGCTCCCATGAACCACCTACTTTTGATCTAGAGGAAATCTTCCAACTAGGGAGACGAAGCTCAAACATGTAAATTTAACCCTTTGAAATAAAGGAAATCTCATTTTTGGTACTTCAAATGGGAAAAAGACATAATCGTACGAAGAAAGATTTCAAGGGGAGTATTTCTCAACTGAGCCCTTGCACCTCCCTTACCCCACAAATCTAAAATCTTGTGTACTCTTGTAGACATCTGCTCTTTTCCCCCCTCCATTCCTGTTCTCAAAAGCAATCCGACGATCTATGCAACTGAACCTCATCTACCAAAATGGTGCCAGCCCAAGTTTGATTTGGATACCTAGTTCTATAGGAATAAAGGCTTTTCAGCAAGTTGAATTGTACCAGAATAAATTTTCCAGGGCACAAGGGAAAAGAGTCCATGGTGTTAGGGCCGACCCACCCCATTTGTTCCATGGTCTATGGCCCTACTAGAGCTACCCACTTCGATCAATGAGCCAACATTTTCACCGGGTATGAAATCATTGGTGCTCGATCTAGTGTCACATGAAAAGCAAATGCAAAAAAGCTGTAGCTACATCACGCATCCAAGGAGCTCAGGAAAATCTGCAATATCCACAACATCCCCAGCTCCAACCAACCTGCTTTTTCTTGAGATTAATCTGCTACGAATTGGGAGCATCCTAAATACTATATTCAAGAAAAAATGACCAACATTTTCGAAGTAGAGGTCAGTTGAAGTATGTTAAAGTTACCAAGAATGTCATATTGCACTTGCACAAACCCACAACCAGATAATTTCTCGACAAACAAAAGTTATAAGGAAATGAAAAAGACTAAAAAATCAAGTGAATAAGTTTCGTTACAAGGTTCCCTTGTAAATAGCAAAAAGTATAATAAGTCTATGATTGAAAACCTTAGTTGCAGGGAGCTCCTAAAGTGGTGCCGCTCCCACCACCTTGGGAGCCCACTTTTGCGCTCCCAACTAAGGAATGGGAGCCCACTCCCATTGGATGGGAGCTTGCTCCTTACGAAGATGGAAGCTTTTATATGATATTTGTATAGAAAAACCGAGATTTATCTCATATATTGTATCACTAGCCCATTTCTTACACTTATGAAGGACTTGGCCCATATTTTTACTTCTTAAATTATTGTACTTTTAAAGTGAATACTCTATGCTACATTATTTTCATAATATATGTGCATCCTCCTCTCACACTCCCAACTTTGAGAGCTTCTATATTCCCTCATTCCCCCGCACCCGCTCCCACTTTGTGCAACTAAGATTGAAACTACAAACAATTAACATATCGGTATATAAAGCTTTAAGTAATTTTCCACATGATCACCAAATAAGAACCAAATGGCATATGACAAACATGCAATCTTGCAGCCAAAGGACAAGTGATGTACATATGCTCAGAATGCAGTACTACTTGCAAGCAATGTTCTAAAAACAAGACCGGTGAGCAAACCAGAAGGGGGACCGGGTGGATGGGTCACTAGCGGTTGAACCGGAATCGAACTGTGATGTCATAATTATGTAATAAATATATTAATAGTGTGAAAAAACAAAAAAAATTGAATGTACAAAATATATTTATAAGAAAAAGTCTGAATGTGGATGTATCTCTGTTTTTTGAAGTGGAAGAGAAGAAACTGGGCTAATGTAAGTGCTTTCATGAATCCCACATCGGTTAATGCTTTTGAAAGAACTAGCTAGGCCCACGTGCCAGCTCTTCTTAGTTCTTTCCAGCGCCTAAAGTGGAGTATTAATGAGGAGTTAAAATGTTGAACAAAACGGTTCGGTCCACTTGACCCACAGCCGGGTTAATTGGTTCACCGGTTGAACCGATATAATCAAGCGGTTTTAACAATAGAGACTGGTTATAGACAGTTTTGTAGTTGGTCCAGACCGGAGCAAAGGCTGGTCGACGGTTCAACTGGTCAAACCGGCCGGTCCGGTCCGGTTTTTAAAACATTGCTTGCAAGTATCATGAAGGTACAATGTACCCAAAAAGAAAGAGTACATACAAGTGACCCCAAAATGAAGCAAGAGATTTGAGCCAGTCTGACAAAATTAAGGCCATCATCTTTAAGCTTCTCATGTCCAACTTACACTCAATCACAACGTACTCCAAAATATCATACTCAAGCTGCACTGAAAATTCAATTAGCCAAATAAAAAAAAACCACCCAAAGCATCTATCCCATTATTGTTGTAATGCATCTAATATCTAGAAAAACATGTATGAAGGGCTACGCAAACAGCTCAATGTGACTGAATCAACAGAGGAAGATAAAGAAAATTCTACAGGGAGAATCACACCATAGGTGATCCCAAAATAAACGACATCCAAATAGAATGACATATATATGTAATAAAGCTGGAAGGTACACAGCATTACAAAGTGCTAAACAACTACTCTCTCCACCCCATTTCGTTTGCTTTGTATGGAGAATTCCACTTTTTAATACAATTAATGCATGTCTCCTTATGATTAGATTTCCAATATTGTCCTTTGTTCGCAACTTTTAAAACTACTTTTAGTCATTTGTGATGGTTAGTTTATGGAAATCCACACTTTTTACTTGTGACTTTTCGAAGGAAGCAAACAATTTGGGACATCCTAAAATGGAATAGTGAGCAAACAAAATGGATGGAGCGAGCAAAAAAAAAAACTATTTAGAATCACTAGAGGAGCCAATTTAATGTTCTTCATAAGTAAAACCAAAGCCCATTCTGTACAGAGCGCAATAAGCTTCACTAGGGAACTAAATACCAGTTCATATAGTTTTCCTTAAAATAGTATTTTCAATATTTTCCCAGGAAAATCTGCTTCATTAAAGCTTCCTACACTCAACAAATCCAATGACGAACGTTTGAACTAGCCTAAGAAACCCATAAAATTCCAAGAAGATGATGTATTCATGGCCGACCCGAATAGAGACTCATTGGGCACCCGCTGACATGCGTCGACCTGTGTCGCGACTCATCAAAAAGTGTCCACTAGTATCTTGTCTTTTAGAATCAGGCACAATTTGGACACTCAAGGACACACGTCTCCATCACTTAAAGACACGTGAAACTCATTGCAATAAGGAAAAAATCTTGGGATCCCATAGCGTAATGCCAAAAGGTAGATTTACATCTACTAATCCCTTTCACACGTAAACAAAACTATTTTGTTAAAAAGAATTTAGGCGTTCAAATTTAAAATATGTTACATTACCTTTTTAGAATGTAGAAAGTGGGTAATGAATTTTTTACAACTTCAAAAATCTATTTGTACTCTTAAGATGTCATGTATGTGTTGTTCTGTTTCCATATTTACATTCCTAGGTGTCTATCATGACGTCTTCCTGTGGTGTCTTACCGTGTCCATACTGTTTGCAAACCACGACAAAATCATGACAACAAAATTCATGTCAACTTTCAGTAAACTGCAATGATAACACAGAGACAACCATCTAAATTTAAAGCCTACTATTAGTGGCAACCACACACCCAGTGCCACCAATTTCACTTTGGCCTGAGATAAAAATGACATTTGCCATATTCTAACTGCTTCTGTCAGACCACTCAAGTATATTAAGTTGGACCTCAGCTTTCCAATGATGGGTGCCTTCCACCTAAGGTCACTTAGCATTTGCTAGAAAATCTCAATCGAGCAGATATATCTTATTCTTTCAAGTAGGCAAAAAGGTTAACTTGCTTAAGTACTCCTTTCAATTGATCTATTAGCTTGTCAAACAATTAGATGATGGGGATTTTACAGCATTTACGAGCAAAACGCAATGCTTTCACGTACACTTTTTGCCAGTCCTCCATTTACTTTAGCTTATGTGCTGCTTTTCTTAGTTTTTGTCCACCAAAGGATTGCAGAACCCTTTTCCATATGCAGTTTTATAAATTACCAATGTGTCCACACTCAAATTGTGAATTGTTAGTTGTAACTCTTTCTACTTTTTAGGGCATATTCATTGTGGAAAGCAAATAGTTGCAGTGTAGTAAGTTTGCAACATTTACAAGAGAAATTTATGCACTCTTTCCTGATTTCATGACTTGTGTGATGTTGTAAGGTGCAGTAATTGTAGAGATTCAAATAACAAACCTAACCCACTCGAAGAAATACCACTCAAACTTAGAGTACAGCAAAGAGAGTAAACTGAAACTTGAACAAACTCTGGAAAGAGAAACATTCTCATCCAGTCAGTTGTGCAATATATCTCACTTCACCAACTAAGAAATCCATGAACAAGTTCACAGAATGACCATGTTTAAGGCAAGAATGAATACAAATGAGTTCATTAATGTCCTAAACAATTGGTCAAGATGCTTGCTAAAACTTGTGAGCCTCAGGTCAAAACCCAAATTCAAAACCAACGATAAGCAAGAGTTGTGCCTGCAGACTGCAGAGCCAAGCCCTCTCTCTTAAAAATGGAACAGTTCATATCACAGACAAGAACAAAAGGGCGAGTGCATGACCACATTACTTTTTCAAAAGCAACCACATTTTATGCAGGTAAAAAAGGAAGCCTTGCAAGCGCGCGCGCACACACAAGAGAGAGAGAGTATAATAAATCCAACCTGTGTCAAGTACTTGAATGCATCAACAGGAGCAATCATATCCCGGTATGCATCTATCTATACACATCACAATTAATGAACATGAATGTTCTCACAAAAAAAAAAAAGGAAAGAACACACCATAGGTTCTTCTTGTTTTCTCCTCGTCTAAATTTGGCACCCTTCAATTTGTACATTTTGTCAATATACCATCTGTCACAATCAAAGGCGGGAAATGGCCACATGCATTGCATGGTCCCATATTTTGAGGGCAAATTAGTCCATTCCTCTCTCCCCTTCATCTTCTTCCCCTTTCTGAGTGCAGACAGCTTCAGAATCCCATCACCGCAAAACTACCACCACCCAACACCACAAAATCCTCCTCCCACCACCCCAGAAGCAAATCCACCCTCCCATTGGCAAAGTGTGTTCTCTTCCCCACCACCCTCGCCTATCCACCACTCTCTTCTCTAATTCTGGGTTTGATTTCAGTTGCTTCAAAGCAAAGTAAAACTGAACACAAAGAAAGCAATTTTAGAGTATCCATCCCACATTAGAGAGCAAATTATGTTGCAGCGCTTTGTGGTGAAGGAAGAAAAGAAGGGAATTTGGTGGGTGAAAATAAAAGGGGAGGGGGGGGGAGTCGAATGAGAGAGAGAGGGAGAGAGAGAGTTGGCATGTAGTGGCGGAAAAGCGTTGTGGAAGGGGAAGGATATAGTGGGCGGTGGAGGAAGCAAATAATGAGTGGATCATTATGTCCTCTTTAAATGGTTGAATTCTAAAACCTTCTATTCCATTCAACAGCTGCTACAGATTTACTAAATTGACTCAATGTGTTAAATCTGAGGGCACTATTAGCGCAATTTGATATACAGGAAGCAAATATTGACACTAGGAAACAAGAGTAGGGACCATCATTGTACCGTAGCCCGAGAATAAATAGTGATGAGAACAATAGGAGTAAATAACAAGAACAAGAATAACAATACAGAGTATTAGAAATAAAACTCATAGATGCCTGCTAATCAAATGTTGACACAGTACCTGATGGACAATTGTTCGTAGCACTGTCAATGGATTGGCATGAACTAGTTTAGCAACGATTTGACCCAGCTGCTTTAGGTTCTCCTTTGCATTCAAGATCCTTCTCATGTCTTAACTGTTGAAAGAGCTGGGCAAAGCAACCAATACTTCTCAACCACAACACCAAAATAAGTGACCAGACTAATCAATTCCTAAAAACAAATAATTTACCTTTGCAGTTTGCCTTGCAGCCAAAACCATTGGAATACGCTCTCATCTTTTTCCCACTCACCAAACAAGCGATAACGTGCCTAAAAAGACAAATGTCACTGAGCAATGTATACCCAATGGAAACTCAAATAGAAGTTTTAGAGCGCAATGACGGAATGTCTACCTCATACGGAAGCAGATTCATAACTTCCCACATCTCCTGCCCAACTGCCGGATTTGCAGGTATCAATTGCAAAGAAGGAAGCAGACATGTTCCCAGGGCTTCCTCAATCCTTAACTTGGCTTCCTGTAGATGCAGACGAGGTGTTTCGTTTACACCAGACATGCTCAAGTGCAGAGAGACCATTTTTACCGCAAAGGGCCTTCTATAAACCATAATACAGCTCATGGAACTACAAAATAATGCACCTTCTGCAGCAGCCATGTATCGCGGTAAAGATAAGGTCCAGCACATGAAAGCATCTCAAAAAGCTTTTTCGGGAGGTCAACGAAAAATCTCTATACAGATGAATTTGTTTCCATTGAATCACTAACAGCTGCTGAAGGCAACACCAAGTTCTGAAGATGAGTTTGCCGGACAAGTTCATATGCTGAGGAGAAGACTTTTCAATGAGCCTAGACAAGTGCAACACAAGGTGAAAATGAAATACTTGCAGACTTTCAATAAGAAAAATAGACGTGGGAAGATGGAATTTTAATGAAAGAATAAGGTTGGAGACAGATAAATAGAGCAAGTCAAACATCCAATCGGATTGAAAAACAAAGACAGAAACTAATGATATTTAATCCATCTAACTGATGATTCAAATGCAACTATAAACTGAGATATACCTGAATAATTCGTTACAAATGGATTAAGTGGTGAAAGACGTCAAAAAGAATATGGGCATGGTACCTGAAAAACCAAAGTCAACGTAAGTATGATTTTGCAGACTCAAAAAGTTTAATACTATACAGCCTAACAGAAAGTTGGATTTTACTTACATACAAATCAAATGGAAAAAACATAATTTTTTAACAAAGACAAGCTTAATAGGGATCCATTATACAACAAGTATACCACATGTAAATGACAAAGACGGAAAGCCCCATTTGTTGTCTGATAAATCACAAAGAGGCGGCCAACCTAATATAGTCTTGACCATTTACCATTTTGGAACTGCCATGGTGTCAAAATACCCATTTTTCAAATGAAAAATTACGAAGAGGTGCCCAAACCCATTCGATTTTGGTAATTTCCCCATTTTGAAATGTCATGCATGCAATGACCAAGCCACACATAATTTGTGAAGCAATATACCCCAATAAAGGACAGACACGCCTATATGAGTGCGCACGCAGAGAGAGAGAGAGAGAGAGAGAACAAAAATTTTCTTAAAAAATTGTGATTTTTCATTTAAAGAACTAATAACAGACTTTTCGTGGTAAACCTGCACTCTATTACCAAAACGATGACATTAAAAGTGAAGTTCAAACACACCCAAGGGAAAAAACCTTCCGTAAGGGACAATACATGCATAGCCTACGTAGAAAATATATCTCACACCCCCAGAAGCGCCTAGTCCAAAACATTCTTCTCACAACCCAAGAGAATAAAAAGATGAAAGTAACTGTAGTTAAGAAAACCCAAAGACATGTCACACAAACCAAGAAAAACTTTTGACCAGCAAAAAGTACTATGAGAATTATCAAACATGCAGTTTTCATCATTTCTGCTGAAACAGTATCGCGTACAAAACTAATCATGGCATCCAGAAAGATGGTAGTAATTATCAACATAATTGCAAACACAAACCCCAACAAACAAAAAACATCGTCCATGATAACACGGGCGAAAAAATGGTTTGAGAAATACAAACACTGGGGCAGCAAGAATGTTTCATTTCACCAAACAATGATACATTGAACAGACAAAAGCAATGATTCAACAGTTACGAGCTTATCATGGAGATACTCATTACTCCATCTCAAGTACACAAATCGTAACAATCATTAACAAAGTTGCATAGCTAAGCCAGTACAAATGCAATCCCAACAAATAGGTTCAAGCCGTTACAACTTCATATATGTTTTCCGTGAGGGAACAGCAAGCTAGTTAATTCTGACACTCATAAGCCAAAAAGGGCTAGCAAACTTTGTAGATATTTGAAAATCAGATTTTAACACATCAAGCTTACCAGTCATTCACGGAAAGAAATACAGTAAGCAAGCCCAAAGTTTGATTGTATTCAAGCTCTGAAGCTCGTTCAGTGACTGCCTCACTTTCCAAGTCTATAGCACAAAAAAGATCTGTTGTCACATCTCCTTGCTTCTCGTCTTCCATTAGATCCTTTCCAGTAGCAGCGAGGTTTATTTACCAATTTTATTAGCCTGAAAGCCATGTCACAGAAAAAACTACATAAGAGGACAACACCAACATGTCCGGTAGCCAGATTCAAAATTGCAAACTATCCGAGGAAGAATACAGGATCCCATCTACAGTGAAGAGTGTCCTAAACACCCAACCCATAGCTTCTGATAGATTATAAAATACTAAGTGATATCTGCACCTCTAACCGACATAGCACAAACACCAACACAATGATTTTCACAAAAATGAAGGACACTGCATGCATAAGAAACATTTAAAAGTGATAAATTATAAGTTTGTAACACGTCATGTCATGGAAAATTTAAACAAAGTTAATGATAAAATAAGAAAACACAAACTAAAAAAAGGAAATCCCATATATTCAGTAAACATCAAGATACTATCCATGAAAAAACTGCAATCTAAACTCTAAGGGATGCAAAACTATTGTAAACCAATCGAATACAACTTAGTTTTGTCCCCAAGAATGAAGAAAATTGTTTGTAAAAAGAGATTCATCATCGTGTTCGAAGAATTCAAAAAGTGAAACGGAAGTGTCAAGAAGTTTCAAGTGTCAACATCATGAATGAACTTTCCAATTAGTATACGTTGAAGTCATGTCAGACACGGCGTTATTAATTTTAGAGTAATGGTGTCAGATACGGGCATCCAAAACAACACACCTCCTCCTCATAAGTGTGCGTGCTTCTTAGTTGGGTACGTATAAGCATAATAGGAGGATACCATGTTTTACTCACATCCACACTTAAAACTAAATAAAGAGATTTGCTCAAATGGGCAAGGCACTGAAGGACCAAGCCAACCCATTATGTAGGGCAAGATTCAATGAAGAGATAAGGAAAAAAGAGGAGAAAGAACCAACAATAATACTAGTCCTAATACTAAAAATAAAAAAGCTAACCAAGTCGAACAAAGAATACAACCCTGTAAATTTATAAAGATTACCTCATCAAGCCGCTTAGAAGAAAAGGTGTTATACAGCTCAAACGCCTCGTCATCCATGGGAAGTGATGTGGATATATGAAACAGATACAAAATATAAGATAACAGAACTAGCAATTAAGTGAAACAAAAAATGCGGAGGCAGAGACTTGGGAATAAACATATCCAATCTCCAGCATCGAGTAGTGCAGAGGTAGACACGCGACACAACAATAAAACGCAGGTAAATATTCCAAAAAATGCAGGACACATCACACCTTGAGGTATCCAGGGAAAGAGGGGGAAGCAACCCAGCTAAGAGAGAAAGGTAGCAAGATATTTTGGGATGAGAGAACGTCTTGGGGAAGGAGACAACTTACGATGAAAGATGGTTCTAGCCATCGGTTTAAGAAGGTAAGTCATGTGGTCCTAGCCGTGGTCATGGATATTCTGAATTTTGTTTCGACTGTAAAGGTTTTATCCAATGGTGCGAATTCGGAATTCCTTTATTAGGGTTACTAGCCTAAGGCAGTTGTGTTGTCGGGACACACCGCCAGGTATCACGTCCTCTGCCTCCAAGCCACAAATCACCAAGATCCCACTAAGTACACCAAAATCTTTTGTGTCTCTAAGACTAAGCCATGCCTCTAAGCTTAGGTGCTTCGCAGTTTAACTAAGGCAGCCCTTTGATACTTGAAACGGTCATCATGCATGTGGTGTGCCCCCATGTCAAGGGATAGTCAACAAAATCTCTATGCCTCAGAAGGACTTGAGCATTCGTGCCTAAACACCAGTTGGTTCGGACAAGGGGCGCGAGCCCTATAAGTGCTCCATTTAGGTTAGCATCGATAGAGCGGACCAAATTAAGCGGCTTCCTCCAATGCCAACCAACACTATACGAAACAAAGAAATAAGAAATGCATAATGAATGATTTCTCATTTATTACAGAAAGCAACCCAAACAGCAGATAGATGCATAAATACCTCATCAGAGGTCAAGCGTCTTAGCTTATCACTAGCAATCTCTTCACACCGGACAGTGGCAACCATGACTGAACTATCCAAAAGTGAGAAATTAATAAAAGTCAATAGTAAGAACAGTGTGGTGCAAACCAATGTTATCTATCAATCATACTGCAAGATTAATGCTTAACCTTGTGAGCAGGAAGGTCTAGGTCCCTATTTTCTTTTATAACTTTCCATATCTGCTGAGCACTGAAAGAAAACCCTGAGCTAGGGACAACAACACTTCTATCCCCAGGAAAAAACGCTGCCTTAGTTGAGCAACCTGTATAAGAGGACACAAAAGGCTACAAGCCTGTGAATCCCCCATAAAATCAGAAGTAACAACCACAATACTACACATAGACACCCTCCACTTCGTAATTGGATATTGGCTTTAACTTCTACTGGACATAGATTTCCTCAGTTTAAACATTCACAAATTTACCCTTTAAAATTTCAACCGGTATAATTAATAGATACTAAATTGCAGGTTTGGCCTTTCTCCTTCTACTTACGTCAAATTTGTTTGGGAATCCAAAGGAATTTTAGGACTTAAATTTACATAAATAATGTGACTTACGTCAAATTTGTTTGGGAATCCAAAGGAATTTTAGGACTTAAATTTACATAAATAATGTGAGAGACTGAGATTGTAATATGATTCTACCAGCAAAAACCTAATGGGAGCTGGTTTTTTTAGCAAGTGCTAGAATGTTGTGTTTCAAAAGACGCCGTGGTTTTATTGTGGCTCAGTAATTTTCTTTGTTAAGGAAAGCAAACTCACTTAAAAGGGATCAAAATATGTTGAAATCTGGAGGTTTTCACATCACAGAGCTGAACAACGTAAGGGCATTGATTGAAGAATATATGCATAGAGTGCAAATCTAGAGATGATTTATCAATGACCTAGAGAAACATGCTCAATAGTGCTGCTGGATAATTGAAAATCACTCTTCCTTCTCTTTGTAGCTAGATATAATAACATGACCTCCACTTACAGGCTCAAAAAACATTGAGGTGAAAAGGAAAACTTGCACACCAAACATTGAAGTCAGAAGAAAAACTTGCACACCGAGAGAGATAGAGAGACTAATCTTGCATTGAAAATTCACTAAGACGGGTGTCCTTGTGAGCCTGGAACATGACCACTCTTCCAATCCCAAAATCATAAACACCCATTATCACCTTCAGGAAAAGAAAAAAAAAGCAGCAAAATTAAGAAAGAATCGATAATTGTTACATCCTCATAGAACTACAAGAAGATAATAACTGAAGGACACAAGAAAACACAGAAACGAGAGTGGAAAAGTTCTGGCTTTGGGTCCGTTGTATCATTATGAGCTTTTGGATAGCATTAGGAACCAAACTAAACTGATTCAAATTTGTCATTAACAGGAAGTGCACAAAACTGGAAAAGTCAAATACTTATTGACTGCCATTGCATTGATGATGGTTTTCTATTGAGAGCTGCATGAGCAAACACCACCAATGTTTGATATTTAGGAATTTAAGCTTATAGAACAAGACATGATAGAAACCAGGATAAAGCAATGACCATTGAAAGCTTTCAAACTGATGTTTCCTACGAAAGTTCTCACAGAGGGAGAGTATTCGTTTCTCCGAACTTCCAATGGAAATTGAGGTGTGTGCTGGATGAGCTGCATAAGGGGCGGCTCAGGGAGTGGTGTGCTCTCGTCCTCGTTACTGTCCTTTACTTGCGGAAAGGTAACTAAGGAAGTCAGTAGAAGTAGGTGTTCCTTTGATTTCGAATATGGAATGCACAAACATGTGTAAATAGAATGTCCTAAGAAAAACACGACCAAGAATGGTAGTTGGAAGGGCACGGAAGTTTGGAAAAGAGGTGCATTTGATGTGGTTCATTTGAGGGAAGCATGAACAAAGGTCCGTCCATTCACGGGTAAATGAGAACTTTTTAGACGGAAGAATAGGATGTCGGATATCTTTTTACAGTCAAGTTTTCAAAAGAGTCGAACTTGAACAATTCTCGATATTGTAGACTCAGCTTTTCATATATATAGCTAATATATTTTTTAGTCTACTTTCTATACAGGGATAATGAAAATAACGTTGTCATTATTACATATCTAACTCATAGCAAAACCAGTCTTCTAAAATCGAATAAAAAATTCCTATCCAAATTTATCTTTGTCAAGACCACACGCCATACATATAGGGCCCTTCGGCTAGCACCTGCGACAATGTTGGAAGCCACACAAAAATACTCAACAGGAAAGTTTTGGAAAACAAACAGGGAAAAAAGAATATTTGTATGCACTGAATACTGCAATATTTCAGCTTTTTCCTTGCCCAATAAGGCAAATTTCTCCCCCATAACTGCCTCAGAATGACAGAATGAAAGTTCCTCGTAAGAGGGACAACACGAAACATAATGGTGCCAAAATAATCATTGCATAACATATCCCATCTTACATCTTTATTGGAAGGAGTGTACAAAGTAATTTTCCAAGAAAGATACTCACGGCATGTTGTGAATAAATTCTCCTTTCGGAAGGTTGAAATTTTTTATATTGTCAGCTGACACAGATGCAAAACAGTTCCTACAAACAAGGGCAAGAAATTGAGATAAACGGAACAAAACTAAATCAAAAAATAAATTGGAGAGCCTCATGAAGAAAACTATTGTATTCATAGGCACATACTCTGTAGGATGTAGAGCCATTGCTTGCACAGACTTTTTATGGTGCGTAAGAGTTTCCATTGTTCTACCTACCAGACAAACAATCAATTGAAATCACTAAATACGTAGTGGAAAAGAAACCAAGGAAAAGGAAACAAAATTAAAACATTGAGCACCATATATAAGGTCCCAGAACTTAATCGTCGTGTCATGGGAGCCAGTTATAACTTGTGCACCCTGAAAGCAAACATGTTACGATAGGGATGGAATTACAAGAAAAGGACTTAAGTACAGATTTTTGTGATTTATCATTTATCTACTACACAACACCACCTTCTTCAACTTTATCAAAAAATAGACCTCAAATCTCTGTTGGAGACTGAGCCATCTCTTTTGAAACATCATTTCCACTACGGAAAAGATATCTTACTGTAGGTCGAGTAAAAACAGCAAATTGTATTCTCATGCCCAGATAGTGCATGAACTTGCTTATTGCCAGACCTGAAAACATGATGTAGCATCCAAGTATAAGAATATTATTTCCACTTTAAACACAAATTTATACGAACTTAAAGGAGAAGTAACATTGTGATTTTTATTAACTGTGAAATTGAATCCTTACCCAGCAGACAGAATCCGACCACCTGTGAGTACGTCAAAAGTCGGATGAAGAGCCAGGCAATACACTCCCACTTAGATGACCATGATAAGACATAACCTGGGAAAAACTTAAGTTTAACCATTGTTAATACATGCAATGATATAGTAATAGAAGTATGTGCATGTTATATAAAGCTCTAACCCAAGCTTAACACGCCCAACCTTATTCTACTCAAGGTCTCAGCATTTAACTTGTTTGTCATCACCAGCAAAGAACATATATGTGCATTTTTTGATGATGGCAGGCCCTGCAAAGAAACATCCAATTTAACCATTCACAATACATGATTTATGAAGTTAGTGTCCACAGCTGTAAATGCCAAAAGACGCAAGGAACAAACCTCGTACTTGTTTGATGTGCCCAGTTAGTGTGAGGTTTAGCCTTCCGGTCCCCACATCTCATATCTTGTCACCAAAATAAAGGAAGGCATTTCAAAAAACCTTAAAGTTGGTGAGAGGATATCAAACCATTTAGCGAAAGAAGCATGTGGTTTCAATGAACACAGCGAAAGAAGTATGTGGTTTCAATGAACACTTTTTTGGGCAGAGGAAGAAACTATCGATCTACATACTAATTCATAGACCTGAATTATTGAGGTTGATAAACTCATAATGAATTTTAAAAGTGACATTCATAACAGATAATGTATTGTAGAAAGAAAGTTCAAGAAGAGAAGGTACCTTTATAGTGCGATCCGCGGCCACTTATCACCTAAAGAAGTTAATAGTTCAGAATGTCAGAGAATCTAGTGAAAGCAAAATATATATATATATATATATATATATATTATTGAAAGTGAAATTAATAGCAAACAAAAGGCTCAATAAGAAAAGTGGAAAGAAAAAGAACATAAATATGATAGCATTGATAGGATATAATGACCGGTAATCATAAGATTTAGAATTTGCCACACCTCCATAGATTTACAGATAGCGTATGAAAAGAACATAGCTAATGCTAACTTGGTATCAAACCACAGTTGCTATGATGCATGTGAAGAAGATATATTATCCTCATAGGGGCTAGAAAAGCATAAATGTTGACTGCATGATCCTGAGATTAGAGCAGCTACAAGTCTACAACCAACCATATCAACTGAAAGGGAAGATGGGGTGGGGGGAGGGGAGGGTTTACAACTAGTCATGCAAACTAATGGACAGATTGAGTTCAGCTATGTCACAAAGCACATTCCTATTCTACTGATAGTATGGAACACTCCTAGCCTTTCTTTTCCCTGCCAAGAAAAGATCTTTCATTCATTTTTTTTTTCTTTTCCACAAAGACAGTTTTTATGAACTCTTGGACCCTCAAATTTGGAGTATCCAACTTCCACACAATTCATGGGGCTCATTAAACTAAAGAATAAAAGAAACCAAAATTCTGCAGATCCACTTATATGTGTATGTATATTGTACATTAAAAAGCTCGAATCTTGCAAGAATGGAGCTCAACATAGTTGGGCAAGCTGTTTAATTGTCTCCATGTGCGTGTTTACCGTTCAATGGTTATGAGTTCTGGGGCAATGGTATGCCTTTGAAGTTTGAACTTACAATAGTAGTTCTTTCCTTTAACCAAAGGGTTAGTCCAAGTGTATGAAAGGCAGATATAATGCGTCTTACAAAGCACGATTTTCTAGTTTTCCTTAGTTACTTTGGGCTGCCCAGCAAAATGAATGTGATAGAGGCTCTAGTTTGGAATTCAGTCACTTGACTCACTAATTAGTTTGAGTCACCCTGCAAAATGAATGTGATATGGGAGCCAGTTTAGAACGCAGTCACGAAGAAGGTTGTGGTTAGTGGAGTCGGTCTCAGGTTACCCTTTGACATTGAATTATTTGAATCGTGATACCCTTTAAGCAAAGCATCAAGCGGCAGTTTTTCAAATAGGTCCAACGGATGAACTAAACATGAATAACCATGCACTATTGCACGAAACACAGGATGTACAACTCATCAGGAGAAATACAAAAGTAACAGTATCGAAGACATTATATCACTACCCAAGACCTTATTTTAAATCTGGAAACAAAAAATGAGCCTTAAAATTTTACATTATATCTATCTTAGATGCAAGCTAGAAAAGAGATCAAAAAAATCGTTTTCCAAAAATTCCTGTTTGCTTGACTTATAGTTCTCCTCAATGGATATTTTATTTCTATTGTTAGTCGATCCTTAAATATTAGGAGTCATAATGGGTGGTTATATACAGAAATAGCCAAATGACACGGAAAATTTGAAGGAGATAGAATCATAAGCCCATAAATCGAAAATGGCATAAAAATTAATCAGGGTAACAAATGCTGATAAAGAAGCTTAATGGAAATTACTTATTTATCTTCATCCATTATGTTTACCTCTCTCTTTATAAGTATCAACCAATTCCCTATGCATACATAAACAGATTTCGTAACACAAGGATCCTAGTATTGTCTTCAAAACGATATTTACTTTGAATTGTCATACGGCCAATCACTCTTGACTATAGTCTAGAGAGGAAGTTGTCAATGAGTTGTGGCCGTTGATGCGGACAAACTAGAATGAAGAGACGGCAAAAACAAGAGTATACCGTGGGAGAAACAAAACAAAAAAGCAGAAGAGAAGGCCATAATACCATCTTCCTCATCTTCGCCGTTGACGGCGTCACTGACTCTCCGTCGACCAGTTCTCTCTCGTCCTCTTCAGGATAGAGTTCATCTGCACGAAACAAGCGAATAGAAAAAAAAAAAAGTGAGCGCCACATATTTTGTAGCGAATGTTTCAGAAATCCATATTTTCGTGGAGTGAGAGTGGGGTTTTTACCTTCGCCGTCTGAGATCCAGTTGTTTCCGGCCATTTTCTGGAGAGAAAATTAGGGCACCTTAGGATTCGTGGGCAGTTGCGATCCTAGTGAAAACCCTAATCACGGATGCTCCTGAACGAGAAGAATCTGGAATGTAGCGATTTATAGATAGAGAGGAGAGAGAGAGGAGTGAGCGAGCGAGCGAGAGAGAGAGAGAGAGAGAGAGAGGGGTTTGTGAAAGGGACTGAGGGAATCGGTTTTGGGCGGTGCAGTCCCACTGCTCTCTCACCACGTCCTCCACTCGTGTACATAAATGGAGAGGATGTTCAAAGACCAAAAAACAGCAACACATTGAAATCACTCAAAAATATTTTTAAAAAATAAATACGAACCATTAAAATCACTCATCTTCGTCGACTTTGACGGCGTCACCGTCGACGGGTTCTCTCTCGTCCTCTTCAGCATTGAGTTCATCTACACAAAACCAGCGAAGAGAAAGAAAAAAAAAACGCGTGCGCAACAGATTTCGTAATGAATTTTTCCATTATCGTGGAGTGAAGAGAAATCGTCGTCCGAGATTCGGTTGTTTCCAGCCATTTTCTAGAGAGAAAATTAGGGCACGAAGAACCCTGGGATAAGCAGGTGTGATACGAGCGAAAACCCTAAAAGAGATTCTGATCGAGAAGAATCTGTAATGTCGCGATTTAGGGAGGGGGGGGGGGGTTTGAACGTATAGAGGAGAGAGAGAGGGGTTTGTGAAAGGGAATGAGAATCGGTTTTGCGAGAGAGAGAGAGAGAGAGAGAGAGACGTTATCTGTAATCGGTTTAGGGAGAGAGAGGAGCGTAATCGGTTAGACTCCAGAGAGAGAGAGAGACGTTCTGAACGAATTTAATCGATTTATAGAGGGAGGAGCGTAATCGGCTTATGAGAGCGGCGTAATCGGTTTAGAGAGAGAGAGAGGAGCGCGCGCGAGAAAGACGATCGTGTGAGGTTGTTCAAAAAAAAAAAGACGTTATTGAGGGAATTGGTTTTGGGCCGCCCTCTCGTCACGTCTTCCACTCCCTGTACATAAATGGAGAACATGTACAGTATTTTTGTCTCTCTTAGAAAGACCAATATGGCCTTGTAAAACTTTTCTATTTTCCAACTGGAATACAATTTTGGTTGTTAATTTTGTCATTTCCTTTTTTGTTGACGCCGCTCCCCTGTAAGTATATTTTATGCATAAAAATACATTTGCGAGGGAGTGGCGTTAAAAAAAAAATGGAGTATCTTGTTAGGTAATTCTTGTCTTAAATAATGAGAGAGAAAAATAGGGTAGTGATTCTTCTGCGGAGTGATTTCTGCACCCCGCTTTTTATTAACTACAATAAATTCAAATGTCCTTGAACTTTGAACAAAAATTATTTTATTTTGAAAGGTTATTTTGGTAACTTCGCACACTAATAAACATAAAAGAATAGTGTAATTAGTAAAAATGAGAGTGCAGAAATCACTCTCATTCTTCTATTTCTTTTTTTTATAATCACATTTACTATACCTAATTATTGCAGAAATGTAATTTACCACACAAAACTTGCCAACAAATTGATACACTCGGAAGCAAAATAAGTGAAAAGGGCATTGAAGCCATCACCCACCTTTGTTATGATGAATAGTACGTTCAATCAACATCTCCAAAGAAACCGACCATCCAAAAAACAATCAGAAGCAAAATCACAATCTAATATACACAATTTAACCCATCTTCCTGTATTTCACGTTTTTATACGCAATTATTCCATGTTTTAAATTTAATTTGAAAATAAATTTTGTTCTTGTATACTTTTGGGCTAATAGGATCGGCTTGCTGGGCCAATTTCATCGTGTTCAACGTAGTGAAACCCAAGCTTCTAGCTATTTTGTTTTTCAAAAATTTGCCCCACTAGAAAAAATACGTACTTATGTTTTGAATTAAAAATGATATATTGTGAGAGAATAACTTGTCTCATAAAACGAAAAATAGCCTTTGCGGAATAGGACCTAGGGTGCTTCAAAAAAAATTTGCTAAGCAAAAGGGTGGAGGAGGGGGTGACCAGGTATAGCAACTCTTCTTTGGCCGTGACCATAGAGACTCCAAACTCGTAGCGAGAGCGCCAGAGGAGACTTGAAACCCATTGATGCACACCGTCCCCCCCTAGGAGCAATATGCGAAAATTTAAACTGATGTGAGTACTTGGAGTACTCGAATTTTAGAAGGTTTTTAATCTTGAATTTCTAGAGCTCTAAATGAAACCAGGAAGCAATTTTTTTTGTTTTCTTTCCTTCTTACCATTTGTTCTTTCTCTTTGGAAAACCAGTAGAAGGAGAAGCGATTACCATTTGTTCTCTCTCTCTTTGGAAAACCAGTAAAAGGAGAAGCGATTATCTTCACTACATACGTACAACACAAAAGGAACAATTGAAGTGAAAATCCCGTACCTAAGGCTTTGATCAATATCTATCTAGTCTAGTCTAGAAATAAAAAGAACATACGATCCACATCCAATTTCAAATAGAATTTTCAATCTACAGCAACGTGACAAATTCAAACACCAAAAAACCGCAGATGTAAGGTCGCCCATAGGGTTTAGACTATTTCCAGGCCCTTTCCGTCCAGTTTAGGGCTTTTGTGAGCCCTTCTTTATGCTTGTATTGATTTACCAAAATATTCTTTTTGACAAGTTCTAAAAAGTTAACGGTTTCGATCTCCGAAGTGGGCTTGAAAAAGACCCAACAGAAGCACTAAACTGGGCAGTCGACAGAATCCAAACCTTTCTTATAAGTACCTTTTAAACCTGATCACTGGAGGAGGAAATCCTGCCATGAACCACACTTTGATCACAAAAACACCAGCACAGATTCTGACTTAGACTAGCAAGCTAGAGCTCAATATGTCTATAACACGGAGGCACGGAAGAGACCGGATGAGAAACTATAATGGGCATACATTAACCTGCTAATTGACCTAACAGTTTATCTTGAAAATACGCGGTTTCCAAATGTTTAAATTCGTAACAGTCAAAATGGAATTGATATGTTTAGTTTCAACTCATTTCCCAAGATCAAATGATGGAACAGAAAATATTGATTGATGTGTTTTCCAGTATGGTAAGCTCAGTAGCATTTCTTTAACTAGCTTATTAGAATAAGCTTCCCATGCGGTTACTGCAGCAGATACATGGGCCCAATTGAAGAGCTGTTGACTGCGCTCGTTACCCGTTGCACTGCTGAAAAGTTTATCTGGTACTCGTTCATCCTTTAGAAACACATGTTTCAGCCGGTTAACTTCTTCCCTCTGTGAAGGGGATAATGGTACCACATTTATTCTCTTTTCGTGTCCAGACGTTTGCAACTCAGAGGCCTTCCAACAGTAGAATTGAACTGCCTGCTTGAGCACAAGAAACCAAGCGATGAGAAACTACATCACTGAATTGCAGTTATAAGTCTGATTCGTAGCAGTGCATTTTTCAAAGAGATTACAAGAAGTCAACTTGAGGTTACAATAGAAAAAGGTATACCCAAGTCAAATACAGATCAAGAGAATATGCAAAATCAGATTTCAACACTGTCCTAGATGGTACGGTACAATCCACACTAACATAGCAGATGAAATTCTCCACTAAATATGCAAAGTACTACTAACATTACTTTAAAAACCTGTTTTTAGGTGCAACAATTAAAATTAATCACCATTACAATGATGATTAATCAAATTGGTACAAGGCTAGAAAATGCTTATCAACGAGTTTTGGGGCATTTTCTAGTATTTGAGAGAAGTTCAAAAGTTTGGTTCCTGACACCCTGTTAAACGCAACCGTTACGCCGGCTGCAACCACTATTTGGAAACACGTCTCTTGCTATTGAAAGTATTATTGGGTCTTAGAGAAGGTCAAAGAAAAACTCATGCAAGCCCTCACATTGCACGGTTAACAAGCTGAGGAAGGGTTGTCACGTCCTTAAACATTATCCAGTCAAACAAATCATGAAACTTAAGATACTTGCAAAAGAGTACCTGGAGAACATGTAATATATTGACAAATTCTTCATCAAATAACTCATGTTCCCTTGCTAGTCTCAATGGTGCCATCAATACTTCTGACAAGTCATTAGATGAATCTGATGCTGAGAAACAACTTATGTCCTGGAGTGAATAAAGATCATATCCATGGGCATGTATTCTAGCAAAGCAGATGTCAAATCCTGACTCATAATTGGAAGCTGTGTCAGGAGGAAACCGGTACATTCTACTTGATGCTGGCTGAGGTAGGAACGAATGAGTCTCGTGAATAGAACGAGGAAATTGTTTTTCGGATAGAAAGGAAATAAGTTTAGCATCCTCGTCGTGGGACCCATCACGACTAAACCATAGTGTTAGTGTAAGTCTCTCTCCACCAGTAATCTGTTCCAAATGAAGAAAAAATAATGTTTCACAAACGGGGCTACTACTTTCCATAATTAGAAATTTCAAAATCTCAATTTAGGTGGTTGTTCATGGGATTTGGCAATCAGGAACAAGTTATCCTCCATAATATTCTCATTTTTGCCGCTAGAGATGTGATAGTTTCCCAATTTTGTGGGATGCCATTACCAGAAGGAACACAAAGTCCAGTTAAAACAGAGTACTTGAGAGTTACCTCATCAACAGAATGAATGTTTCTGCTGTCGGCTGTGTACATCACAACATCCTGCCAAGATGCAGAATGAATCAGTGAAATGAAGTCAAATAAGTACCTAAAAGGGACCCTTGTCATGGGCCCGGACAAGTTATCCATGGGCCTGCATAGGGTTTGCTGTTGAACTTCTAAAGAGCTAAGAACTAGCGCTTGCACATTCATATGATAATAGCTGATCCTGGATGAGCCTAAATCTGGTAGTTTCAACACCCACATGGTTTTAAAAACCATTCAGTGTATGTCCGTACTATTGTGTTCATATGACAATGGTCTTTTTTCTTCTATATTATCTATATCTTTAACACATCTAAAAGACATCAATCCGTCATTCCTTTTTAGGATCTTCTACTTCTAATTAGTAACTTGCAGTTTGCTTGTGAAAACATGAAGCCTTGTTGAATAAGTAGAAGGGTTTTCCATTAACACTTCTTTGGAACCTAATATTCTGTCATCTTCATGTATACAAGCAAGTACTTCTATATTTGTGCATATAGTTCCCCTTTCTATGGCTTGATAGATGAAAATGCCATGTCAGTCTATGCCGCATCTGTACCCCAGATACCTATGTGGCTATGTCCATCTATCCATGCTTCAGGGTAGTTTAAGATTTACTCTTATTTAATTTCTAAAGCACGCAGACAAGTTTACAGAAAGCATTCAGACATGAGAAACAACTTACTCCGGCCATTGGCACAATAGTAGCAGGTTGCCAGTCCTGGAAGTGAAAAAGTCCGCCTTCGAAATCTTCACCATGGCTATTCAGGTAACAAACTGCCTTTAGCCCACCGAAACCAAAAAAAAAATTCAGGAAACCATCAACATAAACAGATGATCCTGCAACAAAATAACCAATGAAACCACATTTGGATTGTGATTATAGCAATATTTTAATTACAGTGCAATATTCTGATTGATACACATCAACATCCAAATGCTAAATACATGATGTCACGAACAAACCTCAAGATACAGCAATTACTAGTGCATGCGAAGAAAACAAGACCTCAACAATATTTAGACAATCATTTTTATGACATACAAAGAAAATAAGATCTCGATAATCCTCTTCTTTATTTACATTTTCCCTTCTCAGTACCTCAGAATTACAGAGTTTTTTTTTGTGCATGTGCCAATATTATATACAGAGTTGCAATACATCTTTATTGACAGTTAATTCAGTAAGAGAACTTCAAGTAAGGTGACAATTAATTCATCATTTCCAACTTTTAACACCCATCAAGCATGCCATGTTACTAACTCAAAAATCAAAAGCACAGATATAAAGCTGTCATATAGGTGACACAACTGGGAAAAAAAGATAGAATGTCACTGAATATTAAGGCCCATAATCACCGCGAAGTCCCGTTGCTTCAGATAAGGTCTGTTATCATCACTGTGCCAGCCAATGCTTGCTCCTGTACTCCAGCTGATTTACAATATAATGTAAGATCAGAATATCAGAATATAAAAGAGTAGTTGTTGTACATAAAGAGCTCCCCTACCAAGCATGAGCACAAAAATCTATCTTCAATCATTGTAAACATATTCACAAGATGAAAACACAATGAAAGACAACTAAATGGATGCTATCAAGTTACCACATAGGCTTGTTTTGGCTTAACTAGATAAGTGACTTATTGACTTATCGGCTTTTTCAGCCAAAAGTCATTTTCCCAAAAAGTTTCCAGGTTTGGCTTAAGTAGATACTTATTGCTTTTTACATTTCCCTCCAAAATGTGTATTGGTCAAATTTCAAAAATACCCTTTGTCAAAATGACACTAAGCTCATACATATTACCAAATTCCAACAAGCAAATAAGGAAAATCACACACAGACAATCTACTTTTAAAAGCACCAATTTCTCAATAACATCTTAAACCACAGCATAATCCCATACAACAACCCGAAATACTCGTAACTTATATCGCCTTCTCGACAAAGCACACAACAACTGTTTTTCACTCCAAATGCTCCGCAAGCCCTAAAATGCAACAAATATGTATCAAAACTCCAACTAACGCATTAAAAGAACACAACAAGCCCAAGTTAGGGAGCATAAATATGCGTATTTACGCACCTATCACATCTCCCAACTTAAACTTTGCTAGCCACTTGCAAAAAAAAGAATTGAACAACTAATGAAAGCGAGAGAAAGGATAGATCTTTTAGCTTTCCGGGTGGCCCGGAAAGACGAATGAAGTCTCGTGAGGGTTGTCGGCAGTGAACACCCACAAACACTGTGAATCCTTCCACATGGAACTCACAACCTGCAAGAAACTCATTGGTTTCTCAAGCCGAGAGACATAGTCATTACGAAGATATAATGGTAATACAAGTGCAAAATAGTCATTACAAAGATATAACGGTAATACCAGTGAAAATACTATCAAGACATGCATATAAGCCATGGCACCTACTTTAGCGTGTGTGGAAACGGGCCTAAGTCACAAGTGAAGCACCATTTAAGAGTTCTCTTCCGACCAAGCCTCGACTTCAATATCTTACCGTTTCATGGACACAACAAGGTGCATATTATGAACTCTCGCGTGTGCGGTTGGAAGTTATGAAAATGAAAGCAAGATACTCCACACACAATGACACACAAAGAAAGCTCTTTAAAGTAGACACAAGATGCCATGCAGTGTTCTAAAACAAGGAATTAATCGGCGATTAATTGCCGATTATCCGAGTAGGTCCGACTAACGATTAATCGCCGATTACTAATTAATGTGCACCAATTAATCTGATTAATCGCTCGAAGGTGGTTGACTACCCGACGAGCACCTAGCGACTTTTAGAACATTGATCCCATGAACAATACCAAGCATTGGAAATCGTCTTCCTTTCCATCAATCCGCGCCCCATCACCCGATTCACCCCTGGGATCAAATAGGTCTTTATTATTGGTTATGACATCAGGTAAGGGAGAAGTGTTTCAAGGCTAGGTTAAAAACAACTAGTGTTCGAGAATGGGCAATCAACAACTTAGGGCTAATGTCACAATGTATGCCCTCCATGCATTATCACTACCTCATCTCTCTTCCCTAACTTCTCAGCACACCCCACATTAAGAACTTTCATCCCTTCTCAACAAGTAACATGGCGTCTCCCCTCTTTTATTCAAGTTGCATTCTTTTATCTTTGAATTGTGGTGCAACTTTTCTTCTTTTTTTAGAAATGGGGAAATCACCACTAAATAAGCACATCCTTCAACTACATTCTCCATCTCTCTTTGTTCAATACCTCACCCTTGCATTTAATTCACCATTCTCAAGACACAATAAATAGGAATTAGGAAGTGGAGCTTAATCAAGAAAAAGGCATCATCCAAGAGGCTCAAAAGGGCTTACAAGGGGTAAGTACGTAAACGAAACAAACAAACCTGATCAAAGTATCAAGAGTGGCCTATAATCCTCTTCTAGGGGTGAAACAACCATGTCCCAAACCAAACCCCATGAGACAATAATTCATGCAAGCAATTCCAACACTAGGCAACAAGAATTACTCTTTCTTTTAATGACAAACAAGAATTCATGTGATACCACTCCAACAAAAGGTAGGACACAAAAGGTCACTAGGGCATAAGTCTCTGCTAATCCAGCCATCAAGAACAACCAAATGAAACCCACATGCAACCTTAGCCCAATTAATCATGAAGTGCAAAATGTGAACATCATAGCAAAGTCCATTAACAAGATATATAGCATAAAGTACTAGCAAACCGCAAAACATCAAAGCAATGACAACATATCTCAACGCAATCAACCACAAACACCTCACAAACCCCAAGTTCCATACAACAAAGACCCCACTACTTTTTCAATTTTTTAAGACTCTAAGCACAAACAAAGTACTCCCTTCCCCCAACTTGAACTATGTCATGTCCTCATTGAATACCAAAGCATAAAAATATAGGACAGAAGAGGAGAACAGGGGGCAATGGAGAACCGTACACAATATAATATGGCAAGAGATTGACCCCTCATCTTGAATGAAACAACCTGCAAAATTGTTACTCCCCATGGCACAAGAATAAAATAAAACAAAACAAAAAAGAAACAAACTAACAAATAAAATAGAAAACAATAAAACAAAAGACATTATACAACAAGACAAGCGACCACGAAGTCACTCATCATCACCATCGCCACGAGGTGGAGGCTGGTAATGTGGGTAAGACGGGGCCTCATAAGGTGCTTGAGGAGGGAGGCCGACCAAGGCGGATCAATGGGAGCACCAATGTGAAGTGCATAAAGGCAACGCAAAAAAATCTTTCGCCGCTCATCCTTGTGCCCTTCAGGGCATAAATTTTTCAAAACGTAATAAGAAACCACAACGAGTGAGGCAAGTGAGCCCAATGGATGTTACGATCTCCATGAGAATTATCAACATATAAAACTTGAACGAGTCACGTGGGGTGCATGCGTGGAATGGGTTCGGGAAAGGGGGGCGAATTAACAATGTGGTGCCTAAAGCCGTGGCTATCTCTTAAGTCCGTAAGTTATCTCTCGCCCATCGACCGTGGTTTTCAATGTCCCCTCGCGGAGACCCTTCTCTAAGTTCTCAAAAAATTCACGAGTGATGCGTAGATAAATTCAAGGATAGGGACCCAAGACTTCTTTTAGAGGTCATTCACTAATTGGGCCTATGGAGCAGCACCACAATGCCTATGACTTGAGGGGCCTTTTGCACATGTTGGTCGGCCTCCTTCCTCAAGCATCCTATGAGGCTCCGTCTTACTCACATCACCAGCCTCCACCTCATAACAATGGTGACAACGAGTGACTCTGTGGTCGTTTGTCCTGTAGTATAGAGTCTTTTGTTTTATTGTTTTCCATTTTATTTGTAAGTTCGCTTCTTTTATGTTCTGTTTTATTCTCGTATAGTGGGGAGTAACAATTTTGCAGGTTGCTTCATTCAAGTTGGGGGATCAACCTCCTGCCATATTATATCATGTACAATTCTCCATTGTGCAGTGATACATGTCCCTTGTTTTCCTCTTCTGTCCTATATTTTTGTTCTTTGGTATTCAATGAGGGCATTGCATAGTTCAAGTTGGGGGAAGGGAGTAATTCATACTTAAGAGTCTCAAAATTTGAAAAAATATTGGGGTTTCTCTTGTATGGAACTTGGGACGTGTCGAGGCTAGGTCCGGATAGAACTCTTAAATGGCACTTCACTTTTTACTTAGGCCCGTATCCACGCAAACTAAAGTAGGTGACATGGGTTGTGTGCATGTCTCGATAGCACTTTGCACTGGTATTACCGTTGTATCTTCATAATGATTATGGGGAAGGATTCACAGCGTTTGTGGATGTTCATAGCTGACAACTCTCACGAAACTTCACTCGTCTTCCCGGGCCACCTAGGAAGCTAAAATATCTATCCTTTCTCTCACTTTCATTAGTTGTTCAATTCTTTTCTTTGCTAGGAACTAGCAAAGTTTAAGTTGGGAGATGTGATAGGTCAGAGGTGCATAAATACGCTTATTTACGCCCCCTCACTTGGGCTTGTTATGTCCTTTTAATGCGTTAGTTGGAGTTCTGATACATGTTTGTCCCATTTCAGGGCTTGCGGAGCATTTGGAAAATATTTGGAGCAAAAATCAAGTGTGAGCGCTTTGTCGTCATAGAAGACGATATAAGTTTCAAGTATTTGAAGTTGTTGTATGGCATTATGTTGTGGTCAAAGATGTTACTGAGAAATTCGTGCTATTAAAACTTAAAAGTAGATTGTCTACGTGGTTTTCCTTATTTGCTAGTTGGAATTTGGCAATATGTATGGGTGGTGTGTTTCATTTTGACAAAGGGTATTTTCAAAATTTGACCAACACACAATTTGGAGGAAAATGTAAAAATCAATAAGTATCTAGTTAAGCCAAACCTGGAAACTTTTTGGGAAAATGACTTATGGCTGAAAAAGCCAATAAGTTAGTAAGTCACTTATCTAGTAAAGCCAAAACAAGCCGCAATGTTTTTCAGACTTTTGGCCGGTTTCACATGCCTTTTGCAATTGGAGAATCAGATTTTGTACCATACTACAGGAACTTCCACTTTTAACATTGCATTCTAGTAACATACCCCAGACAACAAGTGCCCATATAACTTAAATGTGGAAATGCAGATGCATAACCATGAAATCTTGGTTCACTTCCATACTTCAAAAAGGGCTTTCACTTCCTCCATCCCGCAAAAGAATCTTTTTTTTTTTGATAATCAAAAGGGTGAGAGGGGGCGACCAGCGTAGCAACTTCCCCTGGGCGTGACCATAGGGACTCTCAACCCGCCAACGGAATGTCCGGTTCGAGCCATAGCTACTGTCCGGGTGGACGGGCCGTCACCGCGGCACCACTTTAGTGCACATCTGGTGAAAAGTCCCCCCCTTTGGTCCACAGACGGGGTTCGAGCACCTGCCGGGACTCGAACCTCCGCCTGCGTTAAGGGGAGTGGCGACCCTCACCAGCTGGGCTACCACCTCAGTGGTGCAAAAGAATCTCATTTCATTTAAAAAATAAATTCTTTGGAAGAAAATCTTTAACAGCTAAAGAAACCTAAAGGCGCAGCAAAAACACCTTGCTCTAAAGGTCTTCCAAGCTAAACAAACAGCAGCAGAAAATGTGGCCTAAACATATCCATACATGAAAGCATTATTTTCCGTGTCAACACAGAAGATAGCTGATGTGGGATGTCAGGACTGCAATTAGTCTCCCTATAAAATCCAATGTTCTAAGATCGCAAACACCTTAGGCCCCACGTTTGATTTGGCTGGAGCCACTGGACTAATACTGAGGGGATATATGATTTCATAGGATTACTAACCCCACTGGACTAAACTTATGAAATTACCATACCATACCCAAAGGTACCGGATATTCCACGTTTTATACAATTGGTTGCCCCACCCCCACAGATATATACATTTTGCCACCAATCATTGCATTGTAATGATATAAATTAGTCAAATTACCCCATGAGACATGTAATCCAATCCATATCTCCTGCCATCCAAACGGACCCTTAGAAAAAAATATGTATAGTGGGTCGAAGTGTTGGACCAGTGATGGGCCGAACCATGTGACCATATGAGGCTCGGCGAACGATTGGCTATGAAACATGCAGCGATTAGGCTTGAACAAAGTCACCAAACCATGGTCTGACTCATCGTTCCGGATCCTTCACCTGTGGCTCAAAACGCACGGATCCAATTCAGAGCAACCAGGTCACCCTATCCAAACCATATGGTTCGCGTACAACCAACCCGGGTCCGACCGGTCCAACCCGTGTGATTTACAGAAGGCGGTTCAAATACGTGAGCATATAACCATCTTCCAAACTACATCATATGTGACATCAGCCCAAGCAGTTACCTCACATGCCAAACACAAGTATACTTGGAGGACAAGTTTGGAGGTTCTATATAAAGGTAAAGCCTATACCGTAACAGGTACGCCAACCATACTAACCCTAGAGCTTCCTTACCTTTCTTCCACCTTCAGCTAATTACTTAACCATCAGACTGCCTTCCCGGCCAGCTCCAACCAGTTAGCCACTAAACGTGGGTGTTCCTTGTGCAGGTCCAATCCTGTGGGGAGGCCTGAACCGAGTTCCACCATCACCTTGGTCGATAAACAGCACCCCACAATTTGACATGAATCATCATCTCAAAAGAAGCTCACCAGTAAGAGCTAAAAACTGATTTATTTAGTACAGACTACAGACCAAGTACCGTTCCTCAATTGCTGGTGAGTTTCAATCTTCTGCTCCGGTCCACATTTTCAGATTCCCCAAACTTATCGCACAAGCATGTAATAAGCAGAGTGAAAGAACGAAGCTAACCTGATCAAGCCAGTGAACTCCACAAAGAGCTCGAACTCACATCCGAAAAACTCCTCTGCTTTCTCTTTCAGCCTCTCTACAACTCAAACAATCAAAAACCACGAAGATCCAAATACACACTTTTTTCTAATTTTCTCCAACTTTCTCAGCAACCAAAAACTAGGGTTTACGGGACAGATAATGGGATACAGTACCACGGATGGACACGAAAGGCATGATTAGGTGACCGCAGTTAGTTGCGATGAGATGTGAGAGAGTCGTCGAGAACACGTTCGGCCTGTACCCCACTGTTCCACAGCTCTTGTGTATGAACTCTAGCTCCTGCAATTATATCACCCAAATACATTTGAAGACGTACATATACGTGCGTATAATTTGCAAATTAACTATATTTCACGGCGGGGGGGGGTTTCTACTAACTATTAACTAACCAATAAGTAATTTGCAAAAATGAAAGGCGTACCCATACATGTATCGACGTATGTAGATGAGATGAGATGTGTACCTTGCAGAGGTCTAGAGAGAGGAAATCATGGATGATGAGACGGGGATGCTCTGGATTCGCCATTGTTAACCGAGTACAGAGTACTTTGCCAACTTCTGATTGTCACTTCACTTCAAAGCCAAATGTAGTACTCCGTAATTAGACCCGGGTGAAGCGGGACGGTCATTGGCGGGTCGGGCCCGAGAAGATACTCAATACCCGGGGAAGTTGAACATGAATTTTTACCGTACATTAGTGTGAGATTCATCCCAAGTGCGTGGGTCCCAATTGGTATGGTTTTAATTCGTGTTTAACTTTGCCCTTATTCGGAGCCCTGATTTATGCTTGATAAGAAATCCCAAATGTGTCAAAATTTCTTGGTCGGCCCCTATCTCTCAATACTAAAAGCTTATTTTTATCCAAATTTAGGTTAAAATTTCATTTGCATGTACCCTTCCCAATGCTAATTCTTATTTTCACTCATATCTATTGTGTCCTTATGTTTTCTCTCCAAAATATAGGTCAAAATGAACATTTGTAAGTAATATGAGGTTCTCTGGGTTGCAGTTTAGGATTTGCTATTAGTTTTCAGCAGTAGTTTAAGGTCGGCGGTGGTGGGTTTCTTTCCCATGTATTAGTTTTAGCGTTTGTTTGACCTTGTTTTCGCTGCGGGCACATTGCACACATTTACACACTTTGTTTCATTCTTTAGGTCCTTGTTGGCTTTCGCTTGTCGGCGGCGTTCCTAGGCCTCTTGTTGGTCTTTATTTTCGGGTGATAGCATAGTAACTATGTCTTTTGTGCTTGGCAGTTTCAATACGCTGTGTTCTATTCCTTAGACCCTAGTTTTGGTCATCGTTTGTCGCTGGCGTGTCTTCATTAATGTAACAACAACATAGTTATACTCTCATTATTATTGGAAAATGATTTTGCCACTCCCTTTTTTATTAACGTCACTCCCCTACAAGTATATTTTTACACCAAAAATACACTTGCAAATGAGTGGCGTTAACAAAAAAGGGAGTAACAAAATCAGCAGCCTTATTATTAATGCATTTCTTGCTCTTTCTCCACACAAAAAAAAAGGTAATATGAAAGTGAAATATACCATTGAAAAAAAATTTTGGATTTGGCTTTTTCCTCATTTGGGTTAAAAAAAAAACTATAAACCTCAAAAAGATACACCATTGGAGATGGATTTTGTGTTTTAGTAGATAAAAATAGCACCTGGCCTTTTACACAAATCACGTTTAGGCATCTGACCTTTTAATATAATATTATAAAAAAACACCAAATCTATTTAAAAAACCCATCAATTTTCCACTCGTGATTAACTTTCCATCAAAAAACTGACGGAAATGCTGAAATAACCTACATTTGGCCATTTGGAGGGAAACCAATATATATTTTGGAGAAAAAACACATTACTCTATTGATTTCTGCCACCAAAATCCACTTGTGGGAACATGAAGTTCGAATAACAACTATTTTTACTTTTTCTATAACTTTTAGTTTTGTTTCTTTTCTTTTTTTCGCGTTCGTTAGTTTTGCGTGAACCTTTTGTGACTTATTGATTAGTCTCGACAAGGCAAATCGAAAGAGTATATTTTTTTTTACTTTTTAGGATTTTTTTTTCCCGTGTTCATTAGTTTTGCGTCAATCTTTTGTGACTTATTGATTAGTCTCGACAAGATGAATCGAAAAAGTATATTTTTTTTACTTTTACCCAAATACTTTAGGAAATAACCACTTTTAAGTAAAACAAAAAAGACTATTTTCTCAAAATATTTAGGTAAATATATAATTTTTTTTTTACTTTTCCCGATTCGTCTTAACGAGACGAATCAGAAAACAAAATTTGACTATTGTAACTGTTCTTTTTTGTTGAACTGGCTATTACATATTTTGGGGATCAAATTTATGTGCTATTTTTTTCAGCAGAACTTGAGATGGTGTGAGCCAAACGAAGGAGATGATTGGGATTTTGGAACATCCTCATTCCACTTAAGTTTTTCTATAACTTTTCGTTTTGTTCTTATTTGAAATCTTTTCATGTTTCTTAGTTTTGTGCCTCATTTTTTTTTTGTTTTTTGATTTGTCTCGTTAAGACGAATCGGAAAAATAAAAAAAAATTATATATTTACCCAAATATTATGAAAAATAGTCAGAATTTTTTGACACGAATCAATAAGTCACAAAAGATTGGCGCAAAACTAACAAACGCGAAAAAAAGAAAAGAAAAACAAAACTAAAAGTTATAGAAAAAGTAAAAATAATGTTGTTATTAGAACTCTATGGCCCCACAGGTGGATTTTGGCGGAAGAAATCACTAAATTAGTAGAGTAATGCGTTTTTCTCCCAAAATGTATATGGGTTTCCCTCCAAATGGCTAGGTGTTGGCCATTTCTCTATTTCTGTCTGTTTTTGGATGGAAAGTTAATGGCGGGTGAAAAATTGATAAGTTTTTAAATAGGTCAGGTGTTTTTTTGATAATATTAAAAGGTCAGGTACCTATGCGTAATTTATGTGAAAGGTCAGGTGCTATTTTAAATTTCAAAAATGTTACTCACACAACAATCTAAACACAACTCCACACACATTACTGTGTGTGGAGCCCATATATATGTGAGAAATTTGTGAAATATTATGTTGAAATTATTGTGTGAGTAGCATTGTTATTTTCCAAAAAAAAAGGGTAAATCATTGAAGATGCTCTGAAGCGGGACAGTCATTGGCGGGTTGGACCCTCGTTTATATGCGTAGCAAAAAATCCTAAGGCTGGGTTCTAGAACAACAAAAAGTTCTTATTTTTTGTGTAATAAGAATCTATCTCTAATAATTTTGTTGTACTAGTATTAGGTCAAAAGCATGCGTTCTTTTAAACTTCACTTAAAATAAGTTGGTTTGTCATTATTTAAATTTTTTTATATTAGTTAGTTTTGTGACAAACTCTTATGGATTATTGATTCATCTCGACAAGAGGAATCGAAAAAGTAAAAAAAAAATTACTTTTACCCAAATATTTTGAGAAATAACCACTTTTTTCTCAAAATATCTGAAATTATTTCACTTTTTCTACTAAAAAGTGGTTATTTATCAAAATACTTGGATAAAAGTAAATTTTTTTTTTAACTTTTCCGATTCCTCTCGTCAAGACGAATCAATAATGTGCAAAACTAACAAATGCGAAAAAACCATCAAATAATAACAAACCAACTTATTTTAAGTTAGATTTAAAAGAACACAGCCTTAAATGGTGGCGGTGCTCCGGAGGCATGAATCATCTCTCCAATCAACCATATGCCAGCACAAGAAGTTAATCTCAAATGTTGGTGAAGTATTCTGAAATTCTGATACAAAATTTATCAATCAATTTCATTCGTTGACACCACATTTTATGCGTGCATGAATATTTAACAAATTTGCTCAATGAAGAATGAAATAAGAAGCAAGATTGATCACCTGCAGTCATGGGGTGTACCAAAGAAGCTTAACGCAAGTAATAAGAGGTTCAAGTGGGTCTAAAATCCAACTTAAAGCATACCTCATCGAACATATTTCTTCAGGGAGTAACTCAAGGACTTTTTCCCTTTAGAACTTTCTAGGTAACTCTTACCTCAAATCTAACCAATCTTTTTAGCAAAAGTATGAATTCTTGACTTTTTAACTGTCAGCAACACTTGCAAACTAGAAAATTTATCAATCGAATTTTGTGGTTAGAATTAGGTATACTATCGACCAACCAATTTGCGTGACAAGAATTACAGGATTCGAGAACAGGTTGCACCAGCTTGATGATACCATCAAGAATTCCTAACTAATGCATGAGAACAGGTTCACGTTCAATGTCTCCCTTCACTATATTGGCTATATTAGAGTTTGTCTCCCTCCTTTTATCAGATCAGACCAGAAGGATGATGAACCCTAATCAGTTAGGCCTATTTGATCTTGAATAAGAGTACCTATGATTGGCTCTGAATGCCAATGACTTTGACAAAACAACTGGACCCACCAGATCTAGTGCCATGATAGATACGTTTCCAGTATAATCACTTCCCAGAATGTATTTCCAGTGACTCGCCCAAGGAGTTATACTGTGAGGCAGAATGAAGAGCTATAGTTTGACTAAAAATGAGTCCCTCATCTGGTATAATAAGGAGTTCATATCATATAATAAGACAACAAAAAGGGAACAGAAAGCAGAAGGGATCGTAACTGAGAGTTAAGTTACTCCCTTAGCCCACTGGTACTATGCTCAAAAGTTTCAAACTTTCGCCGCTCTTTACATTTTCTTCTAACTCGCTGCAGTTTGCAGCCTCCCCCACTCCCCTCCTCTCTCTTTACCTCTAAACAGTTCCACCTGGTTTGTTAGCCGCCTTCATGTCGGCACCGCCGGTTCCATCCACACTTCCATTGCACTCCTTCTGTGGCATCTTCCCATCTACTTCACCTTTCGGAGAAACACTACTACTACCGTTTGGTTTCACCAAGCCATTGTCTTTTTCCATAGAAACTGTCGTCTCCCCGGAAAAGCTTGTTTCGGAGGAATTACCCGAACCAGGTGGCGGAAGGAAAACTCCCGTACCTGGAACTGGTGGACGTGGCGGTGGAGGGTGCCTCGGAGGTGGCACCACCGGCCATCCAGATGAGACCGGTGGCAAAGCAACCGGAGCAGGAAAAGACATGGGTGGGTTAACCGGAGCAGGCACAAAAAGTGGCTGGATGCCATTTGGAGCTGGCAGTACTCCAGTTGTTGGACCTGGCCCGTAATGCTTTGGCCCAGGATGGCGGATGTGATTCGGGGACCTACTGGGAAGCGGGCCCCAGTGAGAGTTCGCTGCTACTGAAGCCGAAGGGAGACGGTGTCCATCACCAGCTGTGGTTTTCCTTGGCAGTGACTTCGTGAAGGTAACAAGTATTCGCTGCTTGCGGAGCGAGGGGATTGCGTGTCTGGCAAAATCAGCGGAATTTCCTTGCATAACTAGCAGTGACCTGCATTTTCACAGTTAGCATTAAATCAGCAAAATAAAAGAAGACCAAGATGCAGCAGATTCTAAGGTCGATGGTTTGATTGTTCTTATAGTTTAAGTAATCATATGTAATCCTACTATAGATTAATTTTGAGGAGATTAAAATACCACTTCCCAAGGTAATATATATCCCATGGAATTTAATAATAGTAGCAAAAGTTTTTTTTTTTTTTTTGGTGATAGGCAATAGTAGCAAAAGTTCTAACCAAACGTGGGATAAATGGTCTCCCTAATTTTATAATCAAACCAATGCTTTAATCCAGGAAAACAAACGGGCCAACCAATGATCCAATCAATATGCTGACCCAAAGTAAGAGTCCCTACCTCTTCAAATCAACCTTTAATTCTGCAACAAATTATTAGTGGAGTACTTCACATTGTAGTTTAAGTCGAAACATCACTACTGAGGGTTCTAGCAAAAAACCAGTCTTAAGAGGAACTCCTATAACATGTGATTAAACCAGGTTAAACCCAGCTTGTGTCATCTAATGTCACAGAAACTTAAAATGTATGAAGCAATCTTCGAGTAAGATTATGGTCTAGGGACCACCAAAACCTTCCATGGAGTGGCCAGATTTTCTCACTAAATGTGATGGGAACTTAAAACGTATGAAGCAATTTTCAAGAAACATTTCCCAATAGGGACCTTCCAAACCTTCAAAACGGTGCCACTTTCTAACTTATATGATGCTATGAAGCTTCACTAGCTCCTTGAACTCTTAAGCCCTATAATTGCTTCAAATAAACATTGTAGGGTCTTGAACAACCAGAAAAAAGTTTTGTTCGCATAGCATAATTCTCTTTTTTGGACTATAGCACTTCTGAAACTTGTAGAAATTAATCTGAAGTCTTGTGGAATACCAAAACCTAACAAGACCTAACAAGAGAGTGCAGAAGGTTACCCAGGTGCAAGAGAAAGCCTAAGAGAGCCTCTATAATCCCCAGGATGGTCTGTCGCCATTACTTTCCCGAAAGTCATGTCACATTCTGTCAAGAGTAGGAGAGAGACAGGCCTCCCAAACCATGGTGGCCACATGTGCGGCTGCGAATGATCACCCTACAAACGAGAGCCACACTAATTAGGCCACCTTGCATTATGCAAAATAGTTCGAAGCCATAAAAAGTAAAGACATGCCGGGCAAACCTCATTAAAGATATCAATAATACAAGAGTCTGGCTTAGCAGTCATAACTTGCATGCCGACTAAGCGGTCAATAACATCTTGAAGCAAGCTAGGGATAGGTTCTATTCTTCGATCTGTAAATTTCATCTCAAATAAAAAAAATTATGATTAAGACAAAATATATAAGAATTTATTGACACATCCAAATGGGAAAAAGTTCTTCGGCCCCATTTGTTTGTCCAGAATAAAGCGTCAGATTGAACAATAAATCCAAGGCCCACAACCTTGCATTTGGTTTCTATTTTTGCAGTCAAGATTAAGTATCCATCAGATATAAATTCACAAGACTTGGTATATGCAATACCATATTCTCTTATTAGTATGGGATACCATATGTAATGTTATCTCCCCTTACTGTTAGTCCGGCCAAACAAGGGGTGCCTTCAATACTTTTACAATTGAGAGAGAGATCTGCAAAAAAATAAAATAAAAATGGAACATGCCTTTGGTAGTCCAGACTGCATTTTCGTCTTCAGGAGGGGCATCTGCAATGGGGAGGCCCAACTGAATCATCTCTCTTCCATGCCCCTTCATGGGTCTCTTTGAAACCACAAATGTTTGTCCTGCTTCTTGACAAACAAGACACAAGACTTAATGAGCACATACAGAAACAACAGAAACTTTAGCTAAACACCACTTTACAGAGCTCGATAAACAAATTAAGCTGAATGATAATGCGGCCAAGGATTCAAGTTTCAAATAAGCATACAATTACAAATATCCCACTGTAGATTTGGAAAGGAGAATTACATCTTTCAACTGTTGTATCACATCCCTGTATAGATTATGCAGTTTTAGAACAACTTGGCATCATATGGCACATTAACAAACTATAATTCAAAATAATCTAAAAAAATGTTTAAAATAGGTAACAGAAAAACACAGACATTCATTATTAAATAATAGAAAAAGGGAACAGTAACTAATACATGTCCACAAGATTGGTTGTTTGCTAGAACTCAGTCATAGGTCTATAGTAAAAAAAATAGTTTTGGAGTAGGGCAGAAATATGACAAACATATAATGACCCCGGAAAAGTAAATAATTGATAAATGATACAGAGCCAATTTGTTCATAGGAGAGATTGTCCTGTATTTCTTCGATGTCACTGTATTGTAGGAAATAATCTCTGGAACATAGTTTACATGATCAAACTTTGAGTTGTTCATTCTTCAACTAGGATCAAGAAAAAATATTTCAGCTTACAGGGGACGCCTAAACCAACCAACCAAACCGAGTCTTAAGTCTCCTCAACTGGGGTCCGCTACATGAACTGGTTTTCTCATTGAGTGTTGTCAAGGGCTTCCTGTTCTGTGATATCCGAAAAACCAATATTATTTTGAACTACCACCTCTAAAGTCAATGTTGGCCTACCCAGCCTCTAAGTGCTACCATCTACTCTAACCATATCAATCCTTTTAAGTCTGTAACTATTGCATCGACTGATCTATGATACACGTGTGTCCAAACAACTTAAATCTATTTTCTCTCATTTATCTTCCATCAGTGCTACCCCTACCCTTCTGTGAAAGTTTTTGTTTCTAATTTCATCTTGCAAAGTCTCATTGCGCATCCATCTCAAAATTCTCATTCAGCTACACTAATCTTAGTCCCAAGTTGTTTCTTAGTCGCCAACAGTCCATGCCATGCAACATGGCTGGCCTCATAGCTGTGTGCGGTAGACTCACTCCTTCAACTTTGCAGGTCTCTTGTCGCACAACACTATCGAAGCACTCCACCAATTGATCCATCTAACTTATTTACGTGAAAAAAACTAGAGACATCAGGAAAATGGAAATGAAAAAACAAAGCTTTTGGCCTTTCCTTGTAACAGAAGATGATGAAGAAGCATCGCCAGGATCCTGCCTCCAAGGGCACACACCAACCAACAGCGTAAAATCAAGAAAATGCTCCCTTGATATTTCACATCTTTTAGCATTTCCCTACCAACTCTCGCTCACAATATCATCAAAGTTAGGGAAGTTTTTTTTATCCTTCATGTGTATTACCGATCTTTCAGCTAGGACCTGGCATTATTATTATTATTTTTTTGGGTAAATCAGAAATTCTACTGGCATTTATCATCCAGGAAATATACAGCAAATATCGAGATTGATTTGAATACAAATGATATTTTCAATAATCGAAACCTCAGGAGCAAGGAAAAAACAGACTGCCCAATTCATCAGTTCATTGTTTAGTCTATAGACAGATAGTAATCAGGCTTGCACAAGCACATACACTTCAGATGATCATTCTCACTAGGGATCACATATATACTTTTTGTTGACATAGCCTTCACACAATAAATTGGGAGCACCGATTAGGGTCTCATCAATCATTATATATCACGCCATTCAGGTAATATGCACCAAAGAATTTCCTGATGTTGACTTCATAAAGTTGATTGTCATAAGCTAAATGGATCATGCCTCAAATGTTCTTTTTATTAGTACTAGAAGATATTTGGCATGTGATACAAGCAAAGAAAGCATCATTTTCCACCATACCGAAGAACCTGCCTCTCCACTTGGCAAATCAGTTACCTAATTAGAGGACTTCAGAGTGAAGAAAGAAAAAAGGTTTCCTATGACCATGGGATGAGGTCATAGAAAACCAACATATTGTCTTCAAGAACCTTACACACGCCCAAACCTTACATTTGCTCAAATTCTATTTTGCACGACCTTAAAAGTTTGAGAAACAAATGCCCCATCCAGGTTTGCTTCTAGCAACGTAAAACTATTCATATGTTTGGGTAGTTCATGAACTTCTTTGTCGTCCCCAACAAAAGGAGGCAAACAAAAGTTAAAAAATGAGACCAGAAAGAGATACAAGGAATCATTGTTTCTGTTACCAGCAGCAGGAACTAGTGACGCAATACATAATCTTACAATGACGGTATTGTATTCTTTTGGAGGGAGATTAAGAAGTCAAGCCACACTCTAGGAATAATGACAAAACCAAGAATACCGAATAAAGGTTTTGGAGGTCAGTTCTAATTTTCAGGACTATCCTAAAGAATGAAGTCAGGAACAACCATAATTTGTACTATCAGAAGCAACAAATAGCAAAAGGATCACCACAGGTCGCCAGGAAACACCGACTACCAAGCGATTTATGGTTTGGACGCACACTTGAAACATGGTACACTTCATTCCAAAATAGTGTATTCAATTTGCTGACTAATTTCATATTTAATTCCTCAAAATTTAACCAAGAAAACAATCAACTGTGAAAACTAAAATCTACAGTTGGTGGAGTATTTCCATCACAATGTCAAACAAAACATCCATACTTATCCAAGAATGTGAATTTACATGAGTTATTTGAATAACATACACTATACTATTGGATATATGATTGTTACAACAAACTGCTCTTCCGTAAGGAAACACCTTAAATCCTGATAAGGTAACCCAGACAAGCCTACCCATATCATACCACATCATCATGGTATGCAGCACACCATGTCCAATTTCCATTCCCATTCATCGTGATGAAATCATCCCTGTTTTAGTTGACTTATCACTTAAGATCAGTCCAAAATTGATCCTTACAATCATTTTGGAGCTTTGGAGGGAAAGTAAGAACTAAGAAGTCAACCCACATACCACCATTCGCTCCAGTTTAAATGGTTAATAACTCAATGTCATGACTTATTCTAAAAGAATTAGTATAACAAGAAGCACCGATATAATTTCAGTAATAAAAATAGTCAACAATGATGGAACATGAGAAAAATGAAATAGTGTCCACGTAAACACCCCTGCTTGCATGAGCATACACATGCACGTACAGGCTCACAAATTCTTAGTTTCTTGCAAGTTCTATGACTTATGAATCGCTTACAGCATACTTATCCCAGCTACAATAGAAAGACTTCATTAAGAGCTTGCCCCGCAAAATTTTATAATAATTATTACAAAACTAGTATACAAGTCTTGGGGCAGCCACTAATAGCCAATTAGTATTGAGTTGGATGTTTTGACATGGTATCAGAGCTAGAATTTCAAATGCTTTTGGACAAGACACAAGATCCTCTATTTCATTAGTAATTGATCCCCATTGTTTGTGCCATAAGTGCACTTTGATTCATTGTGATCCCTATGTTTTGGATCCTGTTTACCTTAGCATGTGAGACAGAGAGTGTGGAGGCTAGGCACGCAAAAAGAGTTAAGATCTTGGCCCAGGTCGGTCAAGTAATACCTCAAAACTAGTATAAAAGTCTGGGCGGCCTCTCCACTCCAAGCAAATTATTTTGGGTTGGATGCTTTACCAGGCTCTAGCTCTACCACATAGAACTTTATGTAAACTAACACAATTAGAATCCATCATAAAAGGCAAACCACAAAAAGCCTTCTAAGCTGAAACATATGCATAATTGCCTACTCGGGATGTTGGTTATAAAAAGATGGTTCTTATCACGGAACGTAACAGAAACTGAAATTTCCAAAGGAACGATCTTTGGGATTAAAAACTCTTAAAGAACAAATTGAGGCCCACAAACTACAAAGAATTCATTGCGAACTTGCCTTGAAACTGCCCTTTTTTCCCTGCAGCTCTCAAATCATTGACCATCGAAACAAGTTTCGAAACTTCTGATACATCTACCAGTTCTTCATACAGTTTCATTCCATCAAGCACATTAACCTATACATAAAAGCTGGTACGTTAGAAGAAGAAACAAAATGAGGACTTCCACTGTCCCATCAAAGTATAAGACGCTGCTAAAAAAGAATAAAGGGTTTCCTGTATAATTGGATAAGAGTAATGATTATTACCACCTTTCCATCACATATCTCTGTGCCAACAAACGTTCTTGGACTAATGGTGAGGTCCTTCTCATGTTGAGTTTGAACAGAACAGAAATCATCCTCCACAGGCACATTGCAAGAACCTTTAAGAGAGACATAGAGAGTTTCAATGTTAACGAGATGCCATTCCTTGTACAAGCCATATCAAGGAAAGGAGAGAGCAGGAAGTGGCAAAAGGAATAACATTCTCAAGAAAATGGCATAACAAGCGTTCGATGCGGATCAAAACATTGAACAAGTTCAAAATATTAGAAAATAAATTAAAAAAAGAATAACCTTTAGAGTCTGATGCGCATCCCTCATCAAGCTCCTCCACCTCTAGTTCTGAATGACCAGATGAGTTGCCAGAACTTTTGATGCTGCAATCTTCTTCGGGTTTTTCAACCACGTCTGCTCCAGCACAAAAACTCTCAATGTCAATGTTGCAGCACAATCTCTCTAAAGGACAAGGCATCGTACTAAGGGTGCGTTCCACTAACTAAAACACTACAATGTTTCAAATAAGTACTTATTTTTTGAATTAAAGGTGATGTGTAAAGCGGGAAATAAGTACTTAAAAAATAAGAACCTTAGAGGAACGGGGCCTAATTGCCTGTGCTGGCTTTAACAATTTTACATATAAAGAGACCAAAAGCATCAACGGCCTACCATAATGCAAGGCATAGAAGAACATTTGTTTGTTGATGCAAATTAATGAAACTTTATCCTGCATGTATGTGTAGTTGTGTACAGTGTACACATGCGCCATTTTAGTATCACATTAAGCTATGTGTATACATGTGCCATTTTAGTCTCACATTTAAGCCCAATCCAAGGTTTTCAAGGCCAAAATAACTAGTTATAAGATGTGGCATGTGTTCTTGTTTTCAGGGTCCATTATCCACGAGTTAATCATAACTCAGAGCTTCACATGCATCTTAATTGACACCCAAAAAACTTTTCAAACTAAAAGTTGTGTGGAAAATCAGAACCTCCTTGAACAAAAGTGATTACTGACCAATTGCAAAGCTTGCAGAACCTTTGTATGCACCTTAACCGAAAACCCAAAAAATAAAAAAGGGTTCCAAATAAACTTCTACGACATGCAGCACAATGCTATGACATGTGTGAAGATCTGCAAACTTCAATATTTACACATAAATAATCCACATTCTCTTGAACTTACACATAGACATTGTGATTTGTGACCCACATCTAAATTCTGAAGACCACCTACTAGTTAAATTCTTATACAATAGTTAAAGCTTCATATCCTTCCAAACTCACCATTAAAGGAACTTAGCATATATGTCATTATGCTCCATTAGTGAAATGCAATGGGCCTCTTGGTTATAAACAGAATGCAATTCACGAGTCTCAAAAAATTCCAAACGACCACCAATTATAAACTACAAAACTCCCAGTCATAAACAAACTAATGCCAATGATTAATGAACCCCAAGGAATACCAAAGCATCAATTTCTTTACCTTTCTTAACCTCCGCAATTGCCACAACACCCTTATCACCGAAATCCACTCCTTCTCCCCCCTCATTCTCACCAACCCTCTCCCCTCTCACCGGACCCCCAAAACTATTCCCAGAAGCATTGGCATCATAACTCTGATACTCCGCTGCGTTCGAATTATTGAACCCTCCCTTAACAAACTCAGCCCTACCAGGCCCTCCTTGCCTGGGCCCAAACCCAGATCTCCTAAACTCCTTCCCGGGCACGGGCACCTTCACCCCCGGTTCCGAAAACCGGTTCTGCTGCCGCCTCCACGCCACCTGTTGCAGCGCGTACATAACCTCGGCAACAGAAAAGTACTGCTGCATATGGAGAACAGGGCTCCAGTTGCACCTTCTCTGCTGCACGCACCCGATGACCCAGTCGTACTCACCGGGGTCCCCCACCAGCCTCAGGTGGTGGCACAGGGAGTCGATCATCGCGTTGGCGGCCGCGAACTCCCCGCGTAGCCACGAGATGAACCCGTCCCGCTCGTCGGTGTACCACTGTCGGTGGTGCTGGTGGTGGTGGAGGATCTCTCCGCCACCGCCAGCCCCGCTGTTCCCTGGGTACTGCATTTTGTCGGATAAAACCACATTTCCCGATGGCATTGCCATGAGATATTTTACAATTGTTGTGTATAGCTAAATTGCAGTAGAAATAGCTAGCTCATTCCTGGATCTAACCCACAAAGATCAAGAATCAAATCGCTCAAAACCCACCAAAATTCAGAAATAAATCACCGGAAAAAGACTAGTACGGTGTAACTATATGTGTATAGATGTGATTTGCAATGTGTGTGTGTGTGTGTGTGAGAGGATACCGTGTGGAAGTGAGATGGGAGAGGAAGGGGTTTATGGGGCAAAATTGAGGACGGGTGCAATTGTTTTCAGATCTGTGAAGTGAATTGGGAGAGGAGGGTTGTGTTGGTGACGTAAATATGAGGAATTCAGTGGGATTGTGAAGATCTATGGGTCTAGGGTGAAAATGGGAATGTAGAGAGTGGCGGTGAAAATGGCTTATTGAGCACGCATATCATATATGGTCGTAAATGGTGGCTTTCTCTCTCCTCTCATAAAAGGATTTTCACCCCTCTCTCTTCTCTCTCTCTCTCTCCCTCTCCCTCTCTCTCTACTAAACTCTCAGCGGACCAGCACCAGCAGAGGAATATTCTACTGCTTGCAGGGATATTTGGGTAATTTGGGTGATGGTTTTGGGAGAGATTTTATCTTCTTCCTTTTTATTAGTAAAAAAAGGGTAGAAGGAGGCGACCAACGTAGTAACCTCCATTGAGCATGACAAAAGAGGCTCTCTATCCGCTGTGAAATGTCTGGTTCAAGCCATAGCTATTGTCCAAGATGACAGACTTTCACCATAGCCCCACCTAAGTACAAGTGGGCATAAGTGTTTATCCCCACACCCCATTGCCATTCGCAAAACTCAAAACTGAGTCCCACCCAGGATAAAGAGCACCCTACCCACTAGGCCACTGGGCTACCACCTTCGGAGTGGGGAGATTCTATTTGCACCAGCTTTAATTTCTTTTTATCTTACTAACATTCACTGTTAGGTGGAGGATAATAACTATATAAGGAGTCAATGACAAATAAGTTCGGATATTGATGCAAATTCTCCGGATATCAACACATTTTTTACACATTCTTTTCAAGATAAAAATGTGTTTCGGATCCATTCTTTTCAAAATAAAAATATTTCGATTTGGCAATTAATAATATCTGATTGACCTGATTTTTAGCATAATAGTTTTATTTGACGGTCTCTATGAAGTGAATGTTTTCGATAATCAAAGTGAGACCGGTGCAGACCCCGTTATTTTGGGACAGCACGGTGTTGTCCCTCAAAAGGGACAACACCAACCCACAGTTCCTTTGAAACACAACTCCATACATATGAGTTCACGTGTTTCAAGCGATTTCGAGAACAAATTTGTTCAAAATTGTGTTTGGAAATTGTGTGTGTAGACTTTCTGTTTTTCCATATGTTCACACACCAAAAATAAGACTATTTTGTTCAACCTTGTAATTCGAGGAATAGTTACGCGTTTCGTGCCGGTTGTTTGAACAAAATGCAAGAGAAGATGGATGATGAGATAGCACAAGGATTCGTAAGGGGTGTGGTGATAGAGAAGGGACATAAGAGTATGAGCAATGCTACGAAAATAGACGTTTGTGCACCGATTCATGCACAAACGTGTCTGGAACCGCCCGATGCGTGTGGGTTCCATGCGATAAACATGAGGCCCACAAACATAGAACGGATCCATATGTTTTTGGGTCTGGATATGTGCACGAACGTTTGTGTCTGTAGCATTTTGTTAGTCTATTTAGTTTCGATCGGCAAGGATTAGGGATAGTCGAAGAAGCCGAGAAGATGGGAGGACCAATAGCGGGTGAAGAAAAGTTATTGGCAAAAGGAAAAAGGAGGAGGGGCATAGTAAAAGAATATGACAATAGGCTAAATACTATGTGCAAATATTAGTTCCAAACACACCAAAATCAACTTTGTTAATAACCAAGATTTGCAAGTGGAGTGGAGTGTACTGCAGTGCAATCGGTGTCCCCCTTATACTCCTATGCACATGAGCAGAATTCGATTTCTATAAACCTCCGTCCCCCTCCCCAAGTCCCCTATAATAGAGTAGATTAGGTTTAACGAATGACAAAAAAACACACGCCAAGATTTCATGAACAAAATTACCAAAAAGGACAAGAACTCTAAACTTGCACACACACCCTATCGGAGGTGGGGGAGCTGCTGTCCCTTTAAGGGGCAACAGCCTGCTGTCCTGGTCTTGCTTCAATGATCAGACTTGCTTCGGTCTTGCTTCAATGATCGAAAACGTTCACTTTATAGAGCTCGTTGAGTAGAACAAATGTACAAAAATTAGCTCAATCGAATATCATTAAGTGCCTCATCGGAACATTTTTATCTTGAAAAGAATGGATTTGAAACACTAGATCAAATCCACTGGAACCCATTATTGACAAGTTATATGTGTTCAGAGCAAGTACTTAATGATATCCGATCGAGCTAATTTTTATTACACTTGTTTTACTTGACGAGTTCTATAAAGTGAACGTTACCGATTATCGAAACGAGACCGGAGCAAGCCCCACTTAACTAAGATAACAGGATGTTACCCCTTAAAAGGACAACAGCTCCCCGCTTCTAGCCCCAGCCCCACAAAAACTTTGTAACCTCCTCCCCATCCTCACACCAACCCTCCGGCACATTAGACACCCTTAAGATTGACAAAATTAGAGTTTTGTGAATTGTGATCCACACACTCACCAGTCACTATGTTACATGCATGTTGTCGTATTATTTTGGGGTTAGAAGAAAATGATACGTAATTACTTGTTATCCTAACTTTTTGCTTAAAAGAAACTTAATATTTTGGGGTGAGTTCAAACTAATATGATAGAGTTTAGTTCCGGTGAGGATAGTAAACCTAAATCTTTGTTGCTTACAAGAAAAAGTAGAGGGAGGGAGAAAAAGAGTAAATGGTGTTCCGGTTTCTAAAAAAAGAACTTTTTGAAAAAGGAAGGTAATTTCAAGCTCAAAAATCATGTATTTACGCAAATAATTTTTCTACCAATATGGATCTTGTTTGATAGATTTTATTGAAATCTTTTATACAGTGTAAAAAAAATCAAAAAATTATTTTTCATTTTCATTATATTTGAATTTGAAAATTGAAGAAAAAGAACTTTTTTAAAAAGAAGGCTAAGTGGAACACTACTTAGTGTGGTTTTGGATTAAAAAGTTAAGAGTGACTTTTTTTTCGTTCTTTATTCAAATTGTTTTAACATTTGTTAGTTTTGCATCAAATTTTTGCACAAACCCTTGCGCAAAGGGTCAGTATTGGGGATTTGACTTATTGATTCGTCTGGACAAGAGGAATCGAAAAACTAAAAAAAAAAAGAAAAAGAATTGATCGAAACTCATAATCTTTTTTAAAAGGACAAAAATAAGTCAACTTATGTCTTTTTTAAAATTTATGAGTTTCGATTAAAAAAATTACTTTTTTGATTCCTCTTATTGAGACGAATCAATAAATCACGAAAGTTTGATGCAAAACTAATAAATGCGAAACCAATTTGAATAAAGACAAAAAAAAAAAGTCACTCTTAACTTTTTGAGCCAAAATCACCCTTTTCGCCATATTTTTTATTTTTATTTATAATAAGAAACAAATTTTAAGACCGAAAGTTCCTAAATAAAGGGAAAATGGGTATGCAGATACAGAATTGCTCCCCCGTTTTATTTTCACAAATGAATATCCAGAAAGAAAGAAATTATCGTCACATTTTTACTATACAATGTTTAATTAATTTGCTTCCTTTTACTTTTTGGTTGTATTTAATGAAGAAGAAAGGAACGAAGAGCATCCTAGCTAGCCCTACGGGACATCAGAAAGTCTAGGATCACGGACCGCCCCACTTGCTCCACCGCATGGGCTACTACTGTACATCGTGTGGGATCTATTCCAAATTCTACAAAAATATTTTAAAAAATTCATAAATTTTAAATACATTTTTATGGAGCTCTGTAAAAAATCAGCTCTAACAGATATTGATAGGTTTGTTTTCTGAATTTATAAGGGCAAAACTGCTTATTCGCTTATACGAATTCAGAAAACATACATATTGATATCCATTGGAGCTGATTTTTTTCAGGGCTCCATAAATAAATATTTTAAAATTTATAAATATTTTTCTGTATTTTCCGCAGTTACCCGTGAATTGTCTCAGCTTGCCAATAAACCATTTGAATCAAGAACGGATTCAAGAATATAGTCTAGTGAGGGCACCTGTTAATCATAATGGCGAAAATTGATTTTTTTAGTCAACCACAGTAAATCGTACAAAATTAAGGCATGCATTACTAGCTACACAAACTTATAACTCGTACTTTAAGTTAAATTAGGTAAAAATAAGCACGAAATCTCATACAAAATTTTTAAAGTATATTTTAAATGAATATCGACAAGTTTTAAAATGATTGAGCTAGTTTTGTTAATGACTTTATTTTAAAATATTTTTCCCAGACGATTAAAAATAAAGAGAATTAAGAAAGAATAGGTCCAAATAGACAAATAGCTCGTAAAACAATAAGTATAAATACACCATATGATGAAATTCAGACATAAAACTAATTCTATATGTGTTTTTTTGAGATATATGCAAGTGTGTGTTTATATATTATCACACTTTCATAATTATGCTAATTTATACCAAAATTATTTTTAAAATATTTTAATTTCGAGAGGGAGGACATGTTCGAGTGGGGTTATACCAAAATTATTTTTAAAAAAAATTTAATTTCGAATGGGAATACGTGTTTGAGTGGGGGCACGTGTCTCCGCATGCCCCCACTTTGATCCGTCCCTAATTTGAATACCAGAATTGGGGATTAGAGTAGATCCCACACGGCATGCGATGGATAAATGTGCTCGTCCTAGCATGGCATATAGGGGATTGGTAATTAGCTGACCGATGTTGCTCCTCATAAATTATTGGAAACAACAAGAAAAGCCAATGGACGTTAGGTTACGAATTTATGAAATGTTCAAAAGGGAAATGACTAAAAAGGTTTATATTTTCGATAATCGGGTAGCTTACCGACAAATCCACTAATATTAAAAATTAAACTAATAATAATCAAACAAACCTTCAGTAATCCCAAAAAATATCAAAGGTGTCTTGAATTTGAACTGCAGAGAGATATCATGCATAGAGCAACTCTAACTCATCTCCAAAACTTTAAAATAGAGAATGGATGTGATATATTGAGATAAAATTTTGTAATTTATTTCATTTTTTCTTCACTTTTTATATTTGTTGGGAGTATCTTAGAGGGACCCATCATTCTTTTGGGTCTCCAAATATGGAGACACACTTTTATTTTGGAGACCAAATCTCTAAAAATACCATGGTCCCTCCAAAATATTCTTAAAAAGTGAAAAAAAATATGGAATAAATTAAATATCTTTTCTTAATATGTCACATCTATTCTATATTTTAAAGTTTTGGAGATGGGTTGGAGTTGCTTTGAGTAACGAATAAATGGACTGCGAATTTACTACATGTAACTTGTTTTTAAGTAAATAATGTTCGGACAAAAATGCCCTTATAAAAATGGACAAAAATACCCCTACTTTTATTACGTACAACTACAAACATATAACCACATCCAAACACATACACCCCTTAAACACACATTTCCCTCCATTTTTTCCCATCTTCTTTTAGGGGGAATTTTCTTGCTTCTGGTTCTTCTGGCCGTTCCAGGCCATCACCATTGTTGAGCTCCCACCTCCCACCATAAACCCAATCGACATCTGCCTCCGAACTCTCACCTCACACCTCTTAACTCTCAATGGAAACCTCAATTGCCTCCTCTCCCTCCATTGGTAAAAAAGAAGTCTTTAACCCAACATATGAGAGGAATGTGTATTTTGATTGGGGATTGGAAGGTTGTGCAATGGAAATGGAAGTTGACAAGGAAGAACGAGCCACGGATGTTGTAGTTTCGGAGCCGAAATCACAGCAAGAGGTAACTCATCACTCATTTATTTTTAGCCTGGTTCTATCCCAACATTGTCATATTCTAAAACTTGAAATTACACCATAATTTCAAACTCTAAAGTTTGAAAATTGAAAACAATATCATATTCTAAAACTCGAAATTCTGCCAAAATTTCAAACTCTAGAGTTCGAAACTTGTCGACAATAATCACTCCTCCATTTTAAAACCTGGCACTGGCACAACATTGTCAGATTATAAAACTTGAAATTAGTCCAACATTTCAAACTCTAGAGTTTGAAAATTGAGGATAATATTATGTTCTAAAACTCGGAATTTCGCCGTAATTTCAAACTCTGGAGTTTGAATATTGTAGACAATAATCACCCTTCCATTTTTAAGCTGGTTCTGTCCCAATGTGTTTAGATTCTACAATTCGAAATTATGCTAAATTTGCAAACTTTAGAGTTTGAAACTTATATCATATTCTAAAACTTGAACTTATCTCAAAATTTCAAACTTTAGAGTTCGAAACTTGTTGACAATATCATATTATACAACTTGAAATGCTGCCAAAATTTTAAACTCTAGAGTTCGAATATTGTGCAGAGTGTGTTTAATTGATTTTTCTTTGGGTGTTCTAGGGTGACACTTCAACATTTGGTAGTCATGTAGGGCCCGCAACTAATCCTAATCCTACTCCCACTCCTATACTATATGATTATACGGAACATTTCACAATGAACAAGGTAAGTGTTTCAAACCATGGAGTTTTTTTTCATGTGCAACCTTATGGTGAGGGTTATGATTATATTTTTTTACTTTTCTATAGGTATTTTCGTCTAAGAAAGAGTTGGTAGAGTGGATAAGATCTACAGGTAAACGATACGGCTTTGTCATTATCATTAAGGCCTTGGAGAAGTTTATTAAGAATCGCAAACCAAGGATGAGGTTTTCATGTGAAAGGAGCGAGAAGTATAGAAAGTTTGTGAAGAATTCTTTGGGGGAGGAGGTGGCTGTGAAGAAGAGGGTGACGCGTTCCACGAGTACAAAGAAAATTGAATGCCCATTTTTATTGAAAGGTGTAAAGGGCAATGATGGTTGGACTGTCACTATCAACAATGGCACTCACAATCATCCTCCAGCGGTGTACTTGGAGGGGCATTCGTATCCTGGAAGGTTGTCGGCGGAGCAAACTGCCATGTTGGTGGATTGGTCAATCTTTATGGTTAAACCCAAACAAATTCTAAGTTAGTTAAAGGGCAATGATCCTTCGAACATCATGACAATCAAACATGTGTACAATGCACGACATAAGCACCGGGTGATAGAGAAAGTCGGGAGAACTCAAATGCAACATCTAATGGCTCGGCGACAACATTTTAGCTATGTGAATTGGGACCGTTCGAACTAGGATGGGAATGTCACGGACTTGTTTTGGGCTCCCCCTTGTGTTGGCGAGATGTTATGTGCTTTCCCTTGAGTGTTAATGATGGATTGCACATACAAGGCAAATAGGTACAGGTTTCTTTTGCTGCAAATTGTTGGCGTAACATGTACGGAGTTGACTTTTAACGTAGCCTTTACTTTCATTGAGTGTGAAAAGGAAGAAAACTACAATTGGGTGTTGGAGAAGTTAAAGGGCATGATGGATGCTGATGCGCTTTTGGTTGTTATCGTCACGGATAGGGAGTTGGCGCTTATGAATGCCATCAGAAGTGTTTTCCCTCATGCTACCAATCTCCTATGTAGGTTTGATATTTCAAAAACGTCTTAGCTAAGTGTAGGAAGATGTTTGATAACAAGAAGTGGGAGGAGTTTAGTTGTAGTTGGGGCCTAGTTGTCCTTTCAGCGAGTGTTACATAGTATGAGGAGCACCTTCGTGCTTTAAAATGTGATTTTCAAATGTTTCCTGCAGCACTTGATTATGTGGAGAAAAATTGGTTAATACCTTATAAGGAGAGGTTTGTTGGAGCTTGGACAGATAAAGTCATGCATTTTGGTAACCTAACAAGTAATAGGTAAATGTTTTATTCGCAATTTAAGCACTTTCTTTTTGCATTTCAAGTAAAATCTATATATGTTATTTGATATGGCTATAACGTCTGGATATATTTATTTATTCATAGGGCGAAGAGTGCACATGCCGCGCTAAAACATCAACTAGAGCACTCCCAATGCAACTTTGACAATATATGGGTGAAAATGCACCGACTTATTTTGTTACAAGAAACTGAAATCAAAGCTTCTTTGGAGAAGAGTCTTACTTCTATCCCATATGAATTTAGGAGTCCTCTATTTGAGATGTTTTTTTTTTTTTTGATCGGCAAAAGATGAAATTTTATTAAAACGGGGAAGGGGAAGGGGAATCTAACAAAAAGTTGGAATTAACACCTCAAGGGCAAAGCCCAAACACCAAAGGGTCTACAAGGGTTCAACAACAATTAAACAATACAGCACAACCCAAACCCAAATAAAACAGATAAAGCCCAAAAATATCCAAACCCGGTCCAACCAGGACCGGCCCACCCAAACCAACCCCCAAAACCCTAAACACTGTATACTCCACCGCCGCACAAACCACCGGAAAACCAGCCTCGCCGTTAAGCCAAACCAGCCTCTCCCAGATGTAGAGACCGGCGACGGAAACCGGCCTACGACAGTAAAGAACACAACATTCAAAGCACTGGAGCACACCACCACCAAAACAACCTGCCCTAAAAATACCCCAGCAGCTCCGGCAAAAACAAACAGCAGCAACAACCCGGAAGGATGAAACGCCAGCCCCACGCCTGGAGGAAAACTCAGAATGGCCGCCGACCAGACTTCGGCACACAAAATGACCTGAGCAAACCACCATGGGGGCCACAACCACCTCACCACCACCGGACTGAAAACCACCACCGATCATCACCGCTCCTTTATTTGAGATGTTGAGGGGAGTTGTTTCGAAGAATGGCATGACACATGTTCTGGCCGCGTCCCATCAAGTGGAATGGATTGTGGAATCGAACCATGCGTGCGAGTGTGCTTTGAGGTACACCCATGGTTTACCTTGCGCTCATGAGATTGCTCCTTGCAAGACGAAAAATATTCCCCTACCGCTTGAGTTAATACACGACCATTGGAAGAGGCTGTCTTTGGTTCCAGCCCAGAATGATGCTTCGTTGGGGGAGACAATGAAGGCTAAGTTTTAGATTTTCTACGATATATTTGTTAGTGAAAAGCCTGATGTCTAGCGCCATATGTTCAAAAAGTTCGATGAGGCTATCAATCCGGATTGCACTACCCTTGTTGAACCCCAATGGCAAAGCCATACGGTCGCATGTCAACAAAAGAAAAAAATGCAGTCAAAGTGCAAAATGCAACCAAAGTAAAAAATTCGACACGTAGAGATCCTTCGGAGTTTGAGCACGTTTTAGCATCCCTTCAACCCTCCCTTGAAACCCCTAAGGCAGTCAAAGAGAAACCGCGGCGCAATACAAGAGCCAAAGAAAAAGTTGCAGCACAAATTTCAAACATCTAAAATGATAGAACATCTCACACAGTGCAAGCAAATAAGACTCATTCTTGGAAGAATATCATAAGAAAGAAACACAGAAAATCTTGTACCAAAGTGGAAAAGGCCTTCAGTTATTGCCCAAATTTTTTTTCCACATATAAGTGTCATACCATGAAAAGAAAAAAAGAAAGAATATGAAACTCACAGGCAATATAAAATAGATGGATTTCTATATTCTACTCAAAAAAAAAAAAAAAGCTGTCTACAAATCCAATTTAAGGCCAAAAAAGTACTGCCACATAGCCAAAAACTGAGAGAAGATGCGTTTCAAGAAAAGATGATAGTATGAGACACACCCCTTGTGCACAAAACCCAGGTTGCAGCCGATGGAATATTCCAGACAATTACTACCAATTTAACATGGTCATCGTAGATAATATGCCTTGAACTTCTAACCACTAAAAAATAGGATAAACATTAGTTATTTGGGAGTCCTATCCAAATGATCGAAACTGTTCATTCGATCAAACAGTAATAGATATAGGGATTAACTTTTTTTTTTTGCTTGAATTGTTTTAAAATCAAGCCCTGCAATGGATTTTTTTTACTATAGAAATAGAAACCCAAGGTAGACTATGCAAAATTGAGTAATTTTTACACAAAATAACACTCTTCACAAGCCTAAAGCTCCCCTTCATTTCTCACACCACAAGACGCAAGCCACCTTCGCATCGCCAACAACCATCAACTCATGGGTGTGTGGGTTGTTGTCGGAGCTTGACTATCATCGAAGTTCTTGTAACATAGCACCCTCACTAATACACATTTCTGACTATGCCACTGCTTATACGAAGGTACATTGAGGTACAATAGGATGTATAATTCTTGCATCATTCATGTGTATTGTTTTGTCTGTATGACATTAATACCCGTGGTAACTTCATTTGAATTCAAAACTCAAACGACGATCTCTAGGCAGTGTTTGGTTACTGGAATGAAGTTAGAATCTTTTCTGACATTTGGTTTGCAGTTCGCTAGAAGAGGACATAATGGTTTATGAATGGAATCACTATTCACCAATTTAGGTGAACATTTGAAAGGCCAATGAATGATCATTTCATTCATTTCCAAAATTGTTTAAGTGAAACACACACTACCTTACACTTTTAAAGAGCTGTGTTTACAACTCTAATTGGTAATCATTTCCTAATGCATAGATCGGATCAACTAGTCCTCTTTTCTACATTGGTTTTTCTCTTACGAATTTCAACGAACACATGGTGTGCAAAGTTATTTACAATTGATTAGAAACATATAAAACAAACATAGAGGAACCACTATAATTTTCAATTACCTATTTCCGAAACAAAAGGGGATTTATTTCAGATTCAAACATCTAAAATAAGTGTAAAAAATCAGATTCTTAAGTTCGAAAACTGTCACAGAAATCAATTTCAAACATCTGAAATAAATTGAAAATTTCAAGTTCGTATGTTTGAATATAGCACCAGATTTTCGGACTCTAATATAATTGAACAAAAAACCTAAAATCAAGTTCTAATATTTGATTATATCAGTTAAGGATTCAAAAATTACCTTTTTAAGGAGTTGGGTCGAACGATGATGGTGATGGTAGTGATGCCATCGTGGTGCTTGCTATTGTGCGGCGGTGGTGGTTCGACAATGGAGACAACGGGGGTAGTGAGGGAGAAGAACGGGAAGAAGGGGGAAGGGAATGGAAGTGGTGTTTTGGGTGGGTTTCAGAACTGGAGCGGAGGAGGAATGGAGGGTTTTCAGAACTGGGTGGGAGGGTTTTTAGAACTGGTTTTCAGAAGTGGGTTTCAGAAAACAGAGAGCGGACGTTTCAAAATTTTGGCCGAAGTACTTGATTGGAGTAGGGAAGGATAATTTTGGAAGTTCACAGCTATTTTGAGGTTGTATGATAGCAAATTTCTATAAAATTTGTGGTTTAAGTTAGCAAAAGGCTACATGCACTAAATTCGCAGTTGTATTTATAAACTCCCTAATCCCTACATTTGGAGAGTCTAGCTCCTTTTCAATTCCTATGGAAATTGAGAGGCCTCCAATTTATCTTAGATTGTGACAAGTGGCACCTAACTCATCCAAAGGTCAGAATTAAATTATTAATTAAAATGTTTTCCCATGTCTAATTAATAAAAATTTGGTTTTAGATTCATTATGTGAATTTTATAAACCCATAAGTCCACCTATTAGTTTTGTAAGGTATCAAGTCCAATTTAAAAAGATCATAGTAGGATACCCTAGGGTTTAAGCACTTTCATAGGGTTTAGGATGCATCTTCCTATTATAGGGTAAGGTAGGGTACTAGTTTACGCACTTTTTTATTATAGGGTTTTAAGATGCACTTCCCTATTATAAGATTTTAGCGGTTTAGGCACTTTTATAGAGTTTAGGGTTTTAGAAACTTTCATGAGATACCCTAAGATGACACTTTCATAGGATAACCTAATGTGTGAACTTGTGAATTTATAAAATCTCTATAGTGGATCTACCAACAAATCTCCCTTAAATTTAATTAAAGTGATCCTCTAGTGGTACCCAATAACCAAATGGTGTCTTCCCTCCGTTAACCCTTCATCTCAAGTTTCCATCTCTCACCATTACCCATCATCGGAGACATTTTGATATTCTATTTCTCGCGTTGGGAAAAGCATTTTTGCCTTGGAAGATGGTGAAATTGCTGCAGAGGATGTAGCTCTTTTATTGGAAGTTGGCACAGTGAGAGTCATGATCCCGCTACGGATGCTGAGATTTGCTACTAGGGGTACCAAAATTTGAAATGCTCAAATATAGGAACAAAATCAAAATGCAAAATTAAAAGCTCAAAAGAAAATTATAAATAATTTGCTTCAAACTTCAGGAAAGTATATATTACACTGCCAACAAAGCAAAAATTTAAAATATAAAACCCAACCACCTATTCAAATTAAAAATGGACGTTCTTTCAAGTCACAAAAGTCACCTATAATTGCATTTGCGTTGAACTTAGTATAATTTTCATTTCAATGTCCAAATTTAATGGAATAGAAAGTTCAAATTTTTTCCCTTCAATTGAAAAAAAAAAGAGGCCCAACCCATTGGTTCGAAGCCCAAAATCAAACTCATACCCTATATAAAAGGATTAATTTTGGGCTGGTCCTAATATTGGATTTTATAGCTCACCAAGTCCTATTGGGGTAAAAGCGTAATGCTCACTAAGTCCTGTGGGTGTAATTTTATTTCTTTACCCCACTTTAAATAGTAACAATGAACACGGTCCATCATTTAGGGTTTCAAATGAATGCAGCCCACCCACCGCCGCCGCCGCCGCCGCCGCCACCACCACCACCACGCCACCACCACAACCGCCGCCACTATCACGCCCTCAATTTTCAACATAAATAAAAATCCCTTACCGACTAAAAGACCTCGCATAACAAAATAGTACCCAAATGATTTCCCACCTGTTTAACTTTGCAAACAAGTCCCCAAGTTTATAGAATTACAACATTGGCACCACGACCCAAATTAACTTAGATACAGGTACGAATAAGTTGATAAGTTACAAATGGTTTTGTCAAAAGGAAAGTCTAGAATAAATAGTTACAAACCCATCTTTATCAAAAGAAAGTCAATTACAAGATGTTTATGTAACTAATGAAGTTAGCTCCCAAAAGTGTCCTTCACTTCCAAGTATACAATGCATGCATACTATTGTCCAGCAATTGAACCTGAAAAGAAAGATTAGGTTGAGCTACACTAGCCCAGTAGGAAAAACTTTAACAATCTTATATGCAAATGTGATGATAGGGCAAAAGAAGGAAAACAAGAGGATATGGCTCAACGATGAAATACAATCGACTGAAGAATGTGCCAAACATTTAAGGCGATTATTCTAAGATATGCTATAATCACATTATGCCATAAGGTTCACAATACTCAAGCAAGTAATAACTTTGACTTGACTCACTATCCCATATCTCCACCATTGGCATTTCTACCCCTTGCGTTGCCATAAAATACCATGATGGTCACTGTATTACCACCCCTAGCGTTACGGTGTACACCAACATCTAAGGTCACCGTATTACCACCCCTTGCGTTACGAGACCAGCTAAGTCTTCGTATTACCACACCTTATGTTACGAGACCTTCTAAATTGACCACCGACCCAAACAACTATTTCCTCACTCAACATACAAGTTAAAGCTTTCTCAAAACCTCATATATTCATGAAATATATCACAACATACCAACAATATCACAAATATGCCACAAACGTTCGCAAACAATCATTCATTCGCAAGTTGCATCTTATTGACATTTTAACCAAGTAAACTATCATCCATTCCTTACTAACGGAAGGCCAACGGGTCAAAATTAACATCTACTAATAATAGGAAGTCATAATGACACAACAAGAATCATAGGAGTAGCCCCCACTCTAATAGTCATAACTTTCTGTGTACTTAGATTCTTTAAGTGATTTTGGTGGCAATGAAAAACTAACTTCAAGACCTTCGAATCGATATAAAATTTCATGGAACGGACATCAGACGAAAAAGTTATGGTCGTTTGAAATTGGGCTGAAACCTAAAAAACGAGCAGAATTTCCAGAGAGGGGAGGGATCGATCCCTCCTCTCTTGGGGATCGATCCCCTAGGGCAAAAATCCAGATTTGAAGTGAGGGATCGATCCCTCATGCTTGGGGATCGATCCCTAGGTGATTTCGGGCATTTTCTGCAGTTTTCTGACAGCTTTTTAGAGAGCAAAGGGGGACGATCAAGGTTCAATTTCCATATCAAATCAACATATAAACACATAAAAGAGGTAAAAAAGTCCCTACCTCGCAAAGATAACCAAGATCTACGAGATTTGAACGAGCCCTAGCCTCTTTGAACTTCAAAGCTCCGCTCCAAGCTTGACCCAAGGATTTCCGAGCTCAAGAACGCGATTGGAAAGTCGAAGGGAGGTTAATCTCCGAGATTCTTGAGGTCTTAAAAGAGTTTTGAGTGAGAGGGGAAGAGAGAGAGATACACGGCTAGAGAGAGAGAGAGGGGACGGCGTGAGAGAGAGAGAATGGGAGATATAATTATCTCCTACACACACATTCCTATACATACTCCTATATCTTTAAATCACACACACACTCTCAAGTTTCTGTTCTCTCACTTCAATCCTCAATTCAAATAACTACCAAATAAAATCTTACTTTCCCAATTAGGCATTTTATAAGTATTTCAATAATTAAAATTATCTGGGTCTCTACAGTCTATCCTCCTTAAAGAAATTTCGGAACCCACTCAAGCCCAATAAGATCATGCATCAAGTAATTATGCTCATGTCACTACACATATTACCAAGCAACTAGTTAACAATCATAAGGTTAAAATTTTAAAACTCACATTGGTTAATTCGGAAACAATTGCGGATACTTCTCTCTTACTTCGTCTTCCCTTTTCCTAAGTTGATTCTTTCTTACCTCGATTTCTCCAAAGAACTCATACCAATAGGATGATCTTACCCCTCAAAACTTGCTCGCGCTAATCTAGGATACATGTCGGTTTCTCCTCAAGATATGCGTCAACCTCTAATCCTCCTTATCAAATTACGATGTTCACAGATACCCCAAGTTCGAACATTTATACAATAGTTCTAATTATCATATAATCATATGATAATCACATCGAGATCTAACAACTTGTGCCCCCACGTTCTCCAAATTCTTTCATTCGCATTCCTATTCCGTGTATCTTATTCGAATGAGTACTCAACCTACCATGAAGGACGCATCAAAATGTTCCTAAAAACTCCGATCCTTATCTTTCTTAATCAACATCAACCAATAAATCAGAATTTTCACATACTAGACTAGAGTACTCATATAATTTCTACCATAATAAAATCAAGGAAGTTCTCATCTGCCTATTGGCATTCTAAGTGAATTCTTAAAAGTCATCTAATCACCTGGTACCACTTGATTTATTATACACTTCATACAACAGAAAATAGTCTCTTTTCTTATCACATGAGATTAAACCCTCGGAAGTCGCATGAACCATCTTGAATTCAAAACTCCAATTTAAACCTTTCCATCTTGTGGCATTCGGATTCAAAGGTATTCCCACAAAAATATAGCTGAGCATGCATGGTTCGTCGAAAGAAGGAAACTAAAACTCTTAGGATAGGGTGATCTAACTTACAAACAAGGTTTATAATCACTGAACGGATCCAAATTAAACTTAGTTTCGTAAGTAACCCAAGATCCAACGATCAAACTACATTCTGATTTATAATCCTTGGTTCCATTATGAACACCAACTCGTCAAAATTAAACTCCATACACTTCAAGGCTATTAACACTTCTTTTGGTTCTAAGGGCCTAGTTACTCAGTAAATCATACCTTTTATTCTTTTTAGTACACGTGTCTTGCGATACAATATTGAAACAATCTAAGTGAGCTCTCAAGTCCACTATTTTTCTTGCCACAAGCCAGTAACCACTTTAACTAGGGATTGATATACCGCGGAAGCCTCTCGTATATAGTTCTCTAATCGTGTCATACAAAAGAGTAGCGAGCAAATAAAATTATTAAAAAAAAAAATTTATTCTACCCTCCTCAAACTTAGTTCCTTATATATCGTTAATGCTATCAAAAGAGAAAACATATGCCAGATTTTAACCACAAAGATAACACGGACACTCCGAATCAAACTGTAATACAACATCAAAGAACTCACACGACTACCCTGTTTAACCTCGTAAATCTCTGGTTAACACCTATCGTGTCCTCCCTCATGTCCCCTCATTCCTACATTTTCATGTTAACGGCAACATGCCATCGTTTCACTCATTTTCACACACCCACAACTTACCATTCGGGCTCAAGTTATCACCTACCAAAACCTAATTACGCTAAGCTTCTTCCCCTTTTTTTTAAACGTGCAGTCATCTCTCATAAACTTTTCATGATGACAATTGCACCTCAAGTATCAACAAGTCTTCCTGCCAAACAACTCACCAAGCCGATATTAGAATAACAAACCATAATAATAGGGAAGGCTATAAAGAAAAAGAAAGACAGCAAGCACAGTCACACAATTTTTTTTTTTTTTGCAACTCACTCTATCAACTCAAGTTCACCGTTCTTATATGATTACTTTGTTTCATCCCAATTCTCATTAGTGGTTACCAAAACTGCTTTCATATAAAATTTTCCCATTTCCAAGCATTTGTCATGTCTCCTTTTCTTTTGACCCAACATAAACACAGATTTCAAGTTTGAGAGTAACAGCACGCAACTAAGGCATGAACAACGACATTTCACAATTTAGCTCATGGACTCATACTCATAGCACTCTACATTTCCACCCCTTGCGTTGTAGCAAAATACTCGCCTTCCAATTTTCTTTGCTACTACCACTCAATCTTATTCATTAGAATAACTTCAATACTATGTATATGTCTAACCTCAATTTGTAATAAAACGCACTCATCAAACCAACTTCAAAAAATGATTAAGTATAGATCAACTCATCTTCACAATTTTGATAAGAAGGACACAAAATTCAAATATTTCACATAGCAAATCAACTCATTGTCATCATCAACCAAATAATCTCTACATCAAATCATTTTAACGTGCCTCAATATATCGATAATGCATTTTATTTACACTACACAAGTTCTAACCCAAAATGCATATCATATCACAATAGGTTGATAAACATAGTCCATTTATCGTAACCCATGTATCTAATAAATATCTAAACCTCAATCTTATGCAGCGACAACAAGCAATCTATTATAAGTCGATCAACAATCACGGCATCACAGACGCTCCCACATCAACCTTTAAGTCCTTAAGTTGTTATAAACACCCCAATCTGGCTTCCGAATAATCTTTAAGTTCCCTGATGATGAAATAAGGAAAAATATACCTTCAAGGCTTGGATTGTTGCTCCTTCGCTACTCCTTCTCTAAACCTTAAGAAAACCCCTTTGCAAACATGTAGGGTGGCCCTCGGTTCAATTGCAAAGAGAAAAACACGTTTGCTTGGTCAAAAATAACTTTTTTTCATGATACACCGATGGTAAAATGGGCACACATTTCAATGTGTAAAACGTCTTTGAGTAAAACTAATTGGGTTAGAAAGAGGACTCGACAAGCTTTCCAACACTTTAAACCACGCCCAAATCCAAGTCAGGAGTGTTCGGGGCACCCCCGTGAAGTTTGGTGTGCTGTGCTGACACACAATAGCGCGCGGCGTTTCAAAACGTCGCGTGGCATTTCAGAAACGCAGTGTGGCATTTCAAGAAATTTCAAAAAAATCACTTCGCCGCACGAGATTTCAATATACAGAACGGTATTTCTCCTTATGTCGCGCAACGTTTCGGGGAAAAGTTCTGACAGCAACAGAAAGTTGTCGGCCATGCCTGCAAATGTAATATTTCGGCCCAGAAGCCACCTGCCCTCTTTGTAGTATTCATCCTTGGCTCTCTTGCCTATAAATTCACCCCCCGTCTAGATGAGAAGGACCCCTTCAACTTCAAAGTAAAGTTACGCTGCCATTTTCTAGACTCTCATTCACTCTCTCTAAAAATACCCCCATTCTTCTTCTCCTCTGAAGTTCAGTAAACTACTGACTTAGGAGGACCTCCACCTCAAAGCATCCAAACAACCTCTCATCCTTCAATCCCCATTCAAGCATTTTAAGTCCAAATCACTTTTCATTCCTCCATCTTCAAGCACATCCAAGTTTCGATCAAAAGATATAAACATATTCCTTGGGCTAAACTATGTTTAGCTCTGAGGGGAGCCGATCGAGGCCCTTCTCAGTCTTTCTATACTGAGTTTGGGTTTCAAACGAGTTTTATATTCAAAAAGCACAAAAAAAATAGTATTTGTACCGGATACGCTACATCGTGCGGCGTTTTACAACTCTGCACGGCGTAGTGTATTACGCCATGCGATATTTTATTTCTTTTGCATACTCCTTCTTATGTTATTTTGTTTAGTCTGTTTATTACTTTTCTGTGCGGGTTAAATCTTTTAACACTTCAAAAAGCCTTTTAATATTGCTTTATAGGATAAAGTGAACAAAATGGTCTTGTAAATCATCTTTTCTTTTAGAGATTCAGGAAATATAAAAAACTGTTTTGCGGACCTATGGTTTGTTTTGTCATATAAGAGCGAACTGATTCTGGAATGCGTAGACAGGTGCACCGCACGGCGTTTTAGTTACGCCGTGCGATGCATCCAATCCGTCGCACGGTGCTTCACATAATATTGGCAGACTGCTGTAGTGTTGTTATTTCACTTTCTGTACATTACTCATCCATTTCATACTGTATAGTTTGCACCACAAGCACACCAATGTGTTATATTAAACCCCATGTCCCTTTCCCGTACATGTTTTAATCAAAGTTAAGTTTTTCAAATGTTATTAAATCCCCATTTAAAATGCGAAGTAGAGACCGGTTTTACCGGGTGAGCGTGGTGCTTTTTCAACAAAACCTTCCCCGTTCATAATGTGGCTCCCGAACCCAAAATCTCAACGTTTTTGCTAGATCAAAAGCCATTCTTTTCAAATCAAGCTCTCGGTTTCTCGGATCATCCATCTCAAAAATCCGGGTGGCGACTCTTCAATGGCGCGCCGGTACGAGGAGCCCATAGTTGTCATATTATATATATCATCTATCCAATCCTTTTTTTGTTTTGTTTTCCATTTCAATATTGAACTCTCATCATATAACGTTAATCTATCATCATGTGGTTTCATAGTAAACGTTCATGTCTTCCACGATTGTCAGCCTCAAGTCGACGTCACAGAATAACCTCGTACGCGATCTCTAAACTCAAATTCTTTTACTCTTAGTCAAGGTTACCCACACTAATAGTCATTATAACTCAACCCATCGGAGAACTCTATCTCTTATTGCAATAGCAACCTCCCTTATACTTCTTTAAACTGTAAACTCCCACAATAGATAATAACCCTTCACCAACTAAACCATGTTGTCTCTCTATAGGACATAAGGGAAAACAACATCTCATTTTTTTTGGACGCAAATCATGTGAAGGTAACATAGGACCATTTCACATTCCTCTGACTACATTTAAAGTTCATATAGTTATTACATATTACTTTCACCTAAATGAACGAGTTATCCGACACTATAATTTGACCACACTTAGTCAAATAACTTAAGAAGAAGAGATGCATTTGGATGTCCCAAGACTACACAAAGCATTCAACTAATAACAACACTACAGTCCTGATCACCTATATAAAAAAGGTTAACAAGTACGACTTAAGGTGCATCTAACCACTCTCTAGGTGTAGTTACTCAAAACAACAAGTTAGACAATTGAAATTTCTCTCTCCTTTTCTTTTGATAACCCCAAGTCTCCTTGCATTTCGTCTTACAAACTCCGGTATGCTCATCGACCTCACAAGATTCCCAACTCGGACCTAGGTCGCTTGTCATAACACTATAACAAATCTCTTTATGCCTAGGTCTAGATTTAACAGCACATAGCACCTAGGGGTGCTGATTCACCTTCATGCAAGTAAAATCACATAGGCATATACTCCACATAGCACAACGCACGTAAGCATGCAAATGTTAGGCAATCAGGCACAAATGTACATTTCTTACAAAAGACATGCGTCAGTCAAACACTTAATAGGTCATACACTAGAGACTGAGTCATCTCTTTTTCAAAGTTCAAGACTAGAGATGTTCAGAGGCTCTTCGTTATCATGAAAGTAATTCATTCTACTATTTTCTCAATTTCGTAAAGATAAATAGACAAGGTGATCTTAAAAGCATCTCCTGTTTCGTTTCTTTTTTTTCATAATCCACCAGTCGATCAACTAGCTATAGTTTAACTCCTAGTAAGAACTAGGCCCATTTAACACTGACACTGCCTTCAAAATCAAACACCTATGTAAGCAAAACATTCAAAGTAACTGATCTTAAAAAAAAAATAGTTGAATTCCTTTAACTCTGAGATGTAACACTTTACACTATATCATGATATTGAGTCAAACTTCTAAAAGTCACTATCGACAATTCATTTCCCCAATTTGTTTGTAAACCAAGCAGTTTCTCACTACGACACGGTAACACACATCTTTAAAGTATAGCAACACATTCTTAATGAACTTATTAGACAACACGAGATCATTAAGCATGCGTACTCGTTATAATGTTACTCTTTGTTCTTTTGCAACTTGAATTTACATATGAAGTATTTCTATATACGAAAGCATGAAATCAGCAAGCAAGTACAATTTTTTTTGACTACGACGTCGCATAATCTATCTGAATTCAGTTTTATAGAAAAACGTAAATCTTTTTATTGTTTATCCTGTTTAAAGAGCATCTCTTCTAGATGTTCAATCATGAAGTTACGATGGCCAGTCATACTTCAGGTTGAATATCAGGAATTAGATTCTCAAAATCTTAGAAAAATGAGTTTCACACTAATTATAGACATCCACCTTTAGTAATCAAAACATTTCTTAACATAAACATATTAAACACACTATAGATTCAAGCTCCATCACTCAAGATAACACAAACAGGCACCAGGTGTATTTAGCATAAGAAAAAGATAAACACACAAAATATTAACAAGAACGTAACAACCACAAAATCTAATCACCTCGCATCAACCACATTAAGACCTAACTTTCTACGAATGCACATATTCGTAGAACAAGCAATTTCAAACCATCACAAGAGTTAAAGAAAGGGAGTAATCAACGGCAACCAAAGCACCTACATGGTCAAGCTCCAACTCCTAACACAAGTCGACAACAACATGTCGTCCAGTTCAAATGTAAACGCAATGTCACGTAGTATAATGAACACCAATCACACAAGCACATATGATTTATGCAGAAAGTTGTGATATTTTGAACCCATGAGACTAAATGTCTCCTCACAGTCTCAAAGTATTCAAACCTAGACGCTCTAATACCAATTTGTCACGCCCTCAATTTTTAACATAAATAAATATTCCCTTACCAACTAAAAGACATCACATAACAAAATAGTACCCAAATGATTTCCCACCTATTTAACTTTGCAAACAAGTCCCCAAGTTTATAGAATTACAACATTGGCACCACGGTCCAAATTAACTTAGATACAGGTACGAATAAGTTGATAAGGTACAAAAGATTTTGTCAAAAGGAAAGTCTAGAATAAATAGTTACAAACCCATCTTTATCAAAAGAAAGTCAATTACAAGATGTTTAAGTAACTAATGAAGTTAGCTCCCAAAAGTGTCCTTCACATCCAAGCACACAATGCATGCATACTATTGGCCAGCAATTGAACCTGAAAAGAAAGATTAGGTTGAGCTACGATAGCCCAGTAGGAAAAACTTTACCAATCTTATATGCAAATGTGATGATAAGGGCAAGAGAAGGAAAACAAGAGGATATGGCTCAACGATGAAATACAATCGACTGAAGGATGTGCCAAACATTCAAGGCGATTATTCTAAGATATGTTATAATCACATTATGCCATAAGGTTCACAATACTCAAGCAATTAACAACTTTGACCTGATTCATTGTCCCATATCTCCACCATTGGCATTTCCACCCCTTGCGTTGCAGTAAAATACCATGAGGGTCACCGTATTACCACCCCCTAGTGTTACGATGTACACCAACATCTAAGGTCACCGTATTACCACCCATTGCGTTACAAAACCATTTAAGTTTTCGTATTACCACCCCTAGCGTTATGGTGTACACCAATATCTAAGGTCACCGTATTACCACCCTTTGCGTTACGAGACCATTTAAGTCTTCGTATTACCACCCCTTGCGTTACAAGACCTCCTAAATCGACCACCGACCCAAACAACTATTTTCTCACTCAACATACAAGTTAAAGCTTTCTCAAAACCTCATGCATTCATGAAATATGTCACAACATACCAACAGTATCACAAATATGCCACAAACGTTCGCAAACAATCATTCATTCGCAAGTTGCATCTTATTGACATTTTAACCAAGTAAACTATCATCCATTCCTTACTAATGGAAGGCCAATGGGTCAAAATTAACATCCACTAATCATAGGAAGTCATAATGACACAACAAGAATCATATGAGTAGCCAATAGATGTTGGGAGACTGACATACCCCCACTCTAACAGTCATAACTTTCTATGTACTTATAGTATTTAAGTATTTTGGTGGAAATGAAATGCTAACTTCAAGACATTCGAATCGATATAAAATTTGCATGAAACGGATATCGGACGAAGAAGTTATGGCCGTTTGAAGTTGGGCTGAAACCTAAAAGACGAGCAGAATTTCCAGAGAGGGGAGGGATCGATCCCTCCTCTCTTGGGGATCGATCCCCTAGGGCAAAAATCTAGATTTGAAGTGAGGGATCGATCCCTCATGTTTGGGGATCGATCCCTCATGCTTAGGGATCGATCCCTAGGCAATTTCGGGCGTTTTCTGCAGTTTTCTGACAGCTTTTTAGAGAACAAAGGGGGACGATCAAGGTTCGATTTCCATACCAAATCAACATATAAACACTTAAAAGAGGTTGGTATGAGGAACCAATTTGAGTTTAGTGGTTCCCCTCAGAATTTAGGGACAGAAATGTTATACCTTCTCAGAATGAAACCTCCTTTGGAAAGTTGTGGCAATTGCAAAGTCTTTTGGCATGGGCTTTGAACAAATACGTAGGCTTTGGTATACTGTAATGACAAGGTGTGAAACTTGTCTTTGAATTGTGGGTTGATTTTGAAATGGTTTTGGAAGAAGATGGTGTTTTTGGTGTTTGAAAGAGGTATAAAAGTGAGTATTGATTTTTTTCTGAGCATTTTTTGAACTGTTTTGGTCTGATTTTCTCTGTCCCTCTTCTAAGAACACCTCTAGGTATTTATAGAAGAGATTTTCAAAGGGTTTGAGTGGTCTCCAAGGCTGAACCGGCCTATTGCAGGGCTAAGGCGGCTATGGTGAGCTAGGGGTTAGGGTTTGATGGCCAGAAAAGGTTTGGTTGTTAATTTTGAAAAGGTGGCACAGGTAACAATGTGCCGTACGACACACATATGTACCGTACGATGGACATATGTTTGTCATACGGTAGAGTTGTTAATCACCCTAATTGTAAGTCAGCTAGGCTGACGTGAGTTTATCGTACGATAGATAGGTTGGCTGTACGGTAGAATTGACTTTGGGTTGACTTTGATTTTTTAAAGGAATATGAAAGGATTCATTCCAAAAAGGGTTAAATTCTCATTCAATGATTAGAAATGGAATTCTGTTATCATCATCAGGGACTTAAAAGATATCTATGGCATCCAAATTGGGGTGTCTATATTGTGGCATTTTACCAAGTTGTATACACTAATTAACAAATTATTGGTTAGTGAAAATAAATTAACATTTGGCAATAACTTATTAGGGCAAAGTATGGTTTAGCTCCCTGAGATTTGCCCGTTTGACAAATGATTCCCCTGAAATTTACTAATGGCCACATCACCTCCCTATGGTTTTGAAGTAAAGTGCAACTCCTAACTCCGTTAACAGCAAAAGTAAAAAGACCTCACTACCCTCCCCAAATAAATTGCAGACATCACCCCCTAGGATTCACCTTTTCACCACCATCACCATCCATCATCTCTGGCACCTTCATAGCAACCACTAGCAGTAGCCATACCTACCCCTCTCTTTCTCTCTCTCTGCCACCAAATTCGCAAGCAACATGGGTCTGATTGAAAGAGGAGTAATTACAACCACATTGAAATTCAGTCGGTCTTTCTCAAAGTCTTCACAATTGCTTAAATGCTTCCATTGTATTTAGTGCATACCAATAAGAGTTTGGTGCTAATTTCTAGAATCAAACATTCTATTTGCAAAAGAATTCGATTTTGATTTCGAGAATTCAAGTTTGGACCAAACCAATTGATAATCCACAAACTAATAAATTGATAACCCACAAACCACAATTTGAAAACTAATAGCAAAGCCCATAAACCCAAAAAACTATACGAACCATTTTTTGCCGTTGCTGTCGTCGAGTTTGATTTTGCCGCTGTCGCCGTCCTGGAGTTCCATTTTTCTGTCATTGAGCTTGTTCTCTGCTTTACTCGAGTTTGATTTTACTGTTTATTCCACTATCATGAGTTCTATTGTGCTATAGTTGTTGTCGGTGAGTTCGAAATTGGGTTTCTTGACGAGTCCATGAGCTGGAGTTGGTGCATAGAGAGAGAGAGAGAGAGAGAGAGAGAGAGAGAGAGCGCGTGCGCAGTGCTATGTAGGGTTTCTGGGTAGTGGGTGCCCAAATATTATGGGTTTGATTGTGGACAATTACGTGGGGAGGGTTTAGATGTCAGCAAAATGGAATTGGCAGATTGCTGGGGTGGGGAACAATTACGTGGAGTGGATTTGGTACGAAGAAGAAGAATTAGAGCAGTGGGAGTGGGTAGGGTTAAGTTTTAGCATTATTTTGGAGAAAAAGGGTAATGTTGTCTTCTTACATTAAAAGTCAACTTTATTTAATTTTTTTGTTTATGACAAGTCTTGTAAATATCGCGTGTCTAACACTTTCCATTAGTTTGGATGAAAAAACTAACAGTATCACTTTACTTCAAAACTAAGGGAGGTGATGTGATCATTAGTAAAATTCAGGGGGTCATCTGCCAAATGAGAAAATTGTAGGGAGGTAATCCGTACTTTGCCCAATTTATTAATTAATGGAAACAACTTAACATTTTTCAATAATTTCTTACTCACATATCCATTTACAACTTATTGGTTAGTGGAAACAATCAATAATTTTTAGTAATAACAAAATATAACCTATTCCCTACGAGGAAATACCCCTAAATCAACTCCAACAAAACTTAAAACATGATACTTCAAATTGATTAACGTATGGCGAACCATGTGAGCTCACTGAGCTGAGATTTCTACTTTTGTTTAAAAGAGAAAAAAAAAGAGTCATGAAGAGCGTGAGAGGGAGAGAATTCCTAAAATCTACAGCCTCTTCAACAAGAAGGTCAAAAGTGGAGATGTCAAACCTTTTTGAAGGCTTATGTAGCAATTTGACATGGTAAAATTTGACATTTCTAGCATAGCCATTTCAACCAATATGTCAGATTTTCTTATTTAGGTATATTTTCAATTTAATTTAAGTTTTATGGAGTAAAGTAATGAAAGAAAAATTTCGACATCACATGTCACATTTGACATGATAGAGGAGATGTCAATCACACGTAAGGAATTGACATATGGATTGAACTTGGTTCAGATGCCAATCCATTCACTTGGCATACCATGTCACATTGGAACTCCTCGGTTGGAGATGTTTTATGAAAAATTCTGCACATTAAAGATGTAATAAATACACATTTACTATGAGGGTGGGTTGTAGTTATGTTCCGTATATGTATTGTCTCCCTTCTTTATGAGAGCATCCACAATGGTAATAATCAAAATCAATAGTCAAAATGTGCCACGTAAGTATTTGATTATCCATTGTCCAAAATCAAACTTAACAACCTTTACCTTCCACATTGGTTATTTTTGCATTTCTAACAAAAAAAATCCCACAATACACAATGCACATCTGTCCAATCGCAAATGAGTTTCAATCACGTACCCGACCACACCAAATTATTCGTCTCAATGAGACGATTCCAAAACTGAAAAGCCGGTCACCAGAAACATTTTCACGTGCCGCCTAAAGAGGCTACATATGATATCACACGCCTTTACTCGATTTGGCGCGTTCGGTGCGTGATGAGAGTGGATCTCGCACGTAGCTTCTTTAGGCAACACGTGAGGAGGTTTACGGTGACCGGCCTTTCAGTTTTGGAATCGTCTTGTCAAGACAAATAAGTTGGTGTTGTCGGGTGCGTGATTGGAACTCGTTTACGAAAAATCCGAATTTGGTTTTTGATAAAAATTGTTAAGTTTGATTATGAAATGAGTGAAATTTGGTTATTTGCTAAAAGATTTATAACTTTGCTTATTACAATGCAGGGTATTTTTTGAACATTGTTGTTAAGTTTTCTTATCCACACTCATTTGCTTATCACAATACAGATGGTCTAAGTATTTAATTATGGATTTTATCATCTGTTTAAGTCCAAATATGATGTAATAATTTTTTTTACAAAATTTATCTTAGATTGATTCTCAAATATGACGTGGTATAACTATTTAACTTATCCTTGTCTTTATCTAAAATGTAGTTCATTTTGCCCTGATTTGTTTTGAATCCCTCATTCCACTTGATGGGTGAGGCAGAAAAGTTTAGAAAAATGCTGTGTTTGGTTTGATTTTTAACATATTTTTAAAAAATAGTAGGAATAATAAGTGGAGAGAGATAGAAAGAAAAATATTGAAAGTAAGAAAAATTTAGAAAGTATTTTTAATTTTTTTTTAAAAGTGAAGAGAACAAGACAAAAATCATACTAAAATATATAGAAAAGACAAAACAAAAGTTGTCTATTTTAAATCGTTCATGTCATTGGTAAATTAGTATACCATAAGTTTTACAACCTTTTTATATTCCTTGGGAAAATAAATAATCTTAAAAAATTGGCACAAAACTAAAAGTAATTATTATTGATAAACAAAAACAAAGAAAAGGGGCAACAATTAAAGAAATGTAATACTTCATCCGTTTTAATTTGTTGTGTCTATTTTCTTTTTGAAACCTCATAAAAATTATCTATATTTCACAATTTATAATATTTTTTATAATTTTAAATTTTTTACTTAAAAGAATTAATTAAGATTTATTAAATAAAATTTATATTAAATATATAAAAAATATATTAAAAAATATAAATAATTTTTTGAGACGGCGGAAAAAAATATTTACACAACATTTTGGGATGGAGGGTTACTCCTCCTATACATACACCGATCTGCATATACGTCTCCTTTTGCCGTTTTGCAGCTTTATGTGCACACCCCAAAATCTCAGTCGGATCCAAACTCGACGGCGGCCATGACCCCCGGGATCCCCTCTCAATCCACTCTGCTGTCGCCATCTCCGCCGTGCAAATCCCTAACACCACCGCTTCTTCTCCCGTCCAGGGTCTCTCTTCCTTCTCACAAGCCCTTTCTCAGCCATGGCTCGCCGTCTCTCAGAATGGAAGATAGGATTATGACGAAACTGCCCACGGCCGTATCTGAAAATTCCTCGGCATTGTCTCCGGTCGATTTGGAGAAGAAGACGAGGAATCCGATTGTGGTGATCGATAATTACGATAGCTTCACTTACAATCTTTGCCAGGTTGGATTTGCTCTTACCCTTTTCTTTGTTTAGGTTTTGTTTGTTTGGTTGCTGAGAAACTGTGGGAAATTGAATGAAAATAGAAACTGTTATGCTATATTGACAGCCCATTTGGTCTTCAACAAGTCAAGTAGAATGCAAAAAATACAGTTTCCGATGCGCTTTCAACACTTTTTTGAGACTTTAACACAAAGAAAGCTGTGTTTTATTTCATTTTCCTGCCTTACTGACCGCGGATCGGGCTGTTATTAGTGTTTTCCATTGTCTGTTTGGTTGCCGTCCATTTGACCGTCGCAAAAGTGTTTTAAAATGATAGATTTGTTGAAAGAATCTTACAGGGAAGATTCTACTGTATCCATTAATTACCGTGGCATGATGAACCAACTGAGATGTGAGTGCAGAGCCTCTACAGTCCACTTGCAGAAAAACAGAAAAGCCGGGTCCACAAAAATAAGACCTCAATTGACAATATCATATTTGATTTGGGTTGTGCTGAATTTAATTTGTAATTGGTCTTAATTTCAAAAAAAAAAGAAAAAAAACCTTCTAATTTCAGACAGCTTCCAACCACACTCATATAAGAATAACTTTGTTCTGCTTTTACTAAAAACTTCTAATTTTCCTAGTCATCTCGATGAGACGAATCTGAAAAGTAAGAAAACAGAGAGAACATTTGAAAAAGGTCCATTGGAGGAAAAAAGAGAGGACAAATCCGAAAATCTTGATTAAGATTATCATCGTCGTTGGATTTATTGTGCTATATAAAGTAGGAATTTTGTTGTTGTTGAATATCAACTCCATGTTTGGCTTTGGTTATATTTTCTAGACTTGTAGACTGTAGCATTCAGGGAAAACATAATTGGCTCCCCTCAGTAAAATACTTGATTCAGGCTTATAGAAGGAAGGCAAAATTTGAATGGGGGATTATTGATATCATTGCTCAGATAGCACTTGGATGCAAAGTACAGGCATCAATCTATCATTTGCGGCAATTTTTTCATCTTTTAGCCTCTAGAGAAATGAAAAGCATTTGTAGAGTGGGAGGAAGTTTGGATTTCCTCCTTTATTCGCCTTTGCTAGCATTCTTGTCCTCCACTCCTCCTCCTGCCTCCTGTGAACTTTTACTTTTATGTCTTGTTTATTTCGTTAATGTTGCCAGTTGGGAAAAGAATTGTTTTGGTAAGCTACTGGACTTCTAACTTCTAAAACAAAAGTTGGTACCCTACTTGATTGAGTATGCCACACGAGTAAAAGTCCGATGCTTATAATTCCTAGTTTCCATTCCGTCTTAGTCAGTGATGTTTTGGTTTCTTGGCTGCCTCACAATAAGCATTGGTCAAGTATGAGATATTGTCTAAGTAGCACGGATACGGATACGAGATACGGATACGATACGATACAAATACGTGGATACGTGATTTTTCCGAAAAGTAGGATACGATACGTTGGGGATACGTTGAATATAAAAATAAATAAAAATAATATTCCATTGGCAACTAAAGTTATCCATTCCACAAGTTCACCATTCACATGCCAAGCAAAAAAGAGAGTTCATTTAACATCATCAAAAGTCAAAAGATTTTCATTGTCCATCCAAAATATTGCAATCATCATTGCATTTCGCTAATCCTCCATTGCTTCATTGCCAATTTCACCGTCATCACCATCGTCCATAAAAACTACGGCCTCCAACTCGGGTTCGTCAAGAAAGAGTTGTGCAATTTCAAGCTCTCTAACATCCCCAAATGTATCAAAAGCATCTCCGGCAATGTCCCACATCTTCGTTTGTCCTTACATGTATTGCCGAGTTCTTCTTGATAAGAGGCGGAGGTTGCTATGAATGAAAACCAAGTCTTCCGCACGTTTTGGAGTCATCTTATTCCTTTTAGCTAAATGCACAAATGAGTAAGTAATCCAATTTCTCTCGCTACATGATGATGATGAAGGTTGCACAAGTAGCTTTGAAGCAAAGGTGCACTTGCACCATAAGTAACCCACCAACTCTTAGGGTCCATTGCGTAGCGATCATGGATGGAATCACTATCCCCAAACTCTCCCGCCTTGCTTGAAAAATTGGCAAATTCCATGTTAGCCTTTGAGCAATCCGCCGAATTAGGAAAATACCTTTTCATGCATTACATTCTTTCTCGTGCAACCTCAACATCTTTATGTGGAGGCACTCTACTAGGACCCTCATGAAGCCATTCATCACTATAATACCTTCGTAATACAAAGAAACGTTGAAGTTTAATTTATGAATAATAGAGTACATAATGTTCACACTATTTATGAAGTGAACTAATGAAGTTAGAAGTCACCTCGGATTTAGTGAATGAGCTAGGCAATGAAGTGGAGTGTTGTTCATGTTCCACCGATCAACGAGAATTGCGTGAACAACTTCATAAAAGGTAGATGAGTCCTCATGCCGCTTTCCTTCATGCCTATATATTGCAACCTTTACCTTCTCTATCATTGTATCCCACATGTCATAGACCAAATGAAGACAAGGCTTATCCGTGTCACAAATCCTTAACATATCATGCATGGGAGAGGTAAAGGAAAGTATATAATCAATGTCATCCCACCATATGTCATCTAGCACCTTCTCTTTCACAAACTTTGCTTTTCCCGTATCATCCTCTCTATAAGAATTCCACCTCGGGCTTATAACCATGGTTTGAAGACTAGTTTTAAGAAGCTTAAATCTTTTAAGCATAACCATTACAGAAGCAAAACGAGTACTTGCATCCGAGAGCAACTTCAAAGGAACGAAATCATTGAAGATAGCCAACCTCATGGAATGGTTCATGATGTAATTCTTGATGAATGAAACATCATCCGCAATGATCGTGATCCAAGAACACTCGTCATAAGTTACTCGATTATTTTCCACATTCTTTGCTGCACAAATATTTTGCAAGGCAAGGTTGAGAGTGTGGACCACACATGGTGTCCAAGAGATGTTAGGATATAATCCTTCAATTAGAAGTCCTGCACCGGCACAATTCTTAGCATTATCTGTGATTACTTGAACCACATTTTCAGGGCCAACCTCCTTTATCACATCTTTCAACAACTCACAAATGAAATACTTATCTTTTGTGTCACCGGAACAATCCACGGCTTTGAGGAACATAGGCCCGCCCTCTGTCACCGCCATAAACTTGATCAAAGGCCTTCTTTGCGAGTCACTCCATCCATCACTTACAATGCTTACACCTTTCTCTCTCCGTGTTCCCTTAATCGGTAGGAGCAATCTCTCAACATTTGTCTTTTCTTGTTGAAGTAAAGTTGTCCTCAACAAATTATATCCCGGTGGGATATATCCAGACAAAGGATTGTTTGTGGCAAATTGATAAGAGCTCACATAATAAGGGTTTCTTGCCAAATTAAATGGCACACCTCCGGAATAAAACATCCTAGCAATTTCCGCATGCAATTGATCACGTTTACCCCTGTCAAATGCCTTCTCAACGGGTGATATAATTTCACTTCTACTCCCACTTGTTCTTTGTTTCTTTGTCTCATAACCTTCTAGAACAAAACCAGACGATCTAGTAGATGGGGGTAGAGTTACTTTTGCTTTGTTCGGTTGCCATTTCTATTTAGTTTTAGTTTTGGAAACCAATCATTACCCTACTTCTTTTCTCAATCATTACCCTATTTTTTCAATTATTACTTTCTCATCTCTCTATCTCTCTCCAATCATTACCCCTATTTTCAATCATTACTCTATTTCTCTCTCTACCTACTACCAAAACTAAACTAAACTAAACTCCCAACCAAACACAACCTTTCTTTGGCGCATTTTCTTTTATTCTTGCTTTAGCTTCCTCATCTAATTTCCTCATAGTTGTAAGAACTTCCTTTGTAACATTTTGACAAGGTCCAATTCCATTTGACAACTTCAACAAATGGCCCCTAACTCTAGTGTATGAACTCTTTTTAACAACACTGCAAAAATTGCATTGCCACAAAGTATTTCTCCCTTGATCACTCAATTTCTCTAATTTAGTAACATAACTCCAAAGAGGATTATTAGTATCCACTGCATTTGTTTGTGAGGATGAGGAAACAGAGCTACTACTAGTAGGTCCAGTACCAGCAGAAGCAGAAGCAGAATCCATTCGGATTCAATATACTGTTATTAAAAAAAATAAAAAATCAGACGACAACAGTAGCTACTAGCAACAAGCAATCCCACATTTCTTGATACCATAAGTTATAGCTAAATCATTGACAAGATTGTTTCACATGGAACAGAAAGTATCATCTAATTTTAGAAAAGCTTCTGCTTCTCTACAGTAGTGTGTGTGTATATATATATATATATACAGAGCAAGATGAGAGAAGAGACAGACGAGAGAGAGAGAGAGAGAGAGAGAGAGAGAGAGAAAACAGAGATGAGGAGAAGGGAGAGACGAGAAGAGAGAGATAAGAGGGACGAGAGAGGGACAGACGAGAGAGAGAGAGAGAGAGAGAGAGAAAACAGAGATGAGGAGAAGGGAGAGACGAGAAGAGAGAGATGAAAGGGACGAGAGAGAACTTACAGTTCAGATCGAGAGATGAGAGACGAGAGACGACAGAGATGGTCCAGATCGCTTTCTTCCTCCTTTCGTTTCTGCTTCTTTTTTCTTTTCATTCTGCCATTTCTCGGCAGTGAGGAGAAATTAGGGTTATATAGCCCTAATTACACTTCAAACCCATATGTTTTAAGTAATAACAAATTTACCCCCGAACGTATCCGAAACGTATCCCAACGTATCCTAAACGTATCCAAAACGTATTGGAACACCAAAAAATAAATTTGAAAACCGGATACTTTAAAAAACGTATCGGATACGTATCCGGAGCGTATCCGTATCCGATACGCGTACGGTACGTGATACGGAGGTCAAAATAGAGTATCCGTGCTTCATAGGATATTGTTTGTAGATATTTGGTTTAGAGACACCACCTAGTTAACTTGTGCATTTAGGAAATAATTAAAATGCTTGTTGAGCACCAAGGTCCCTAAACAACCCCTAAACAATGGTCGTTGGTACATGAGAGTAGGTGTTGGAAAGACCGTAAATCCATGAAGTTTTTCCTACGAGTGGCTACCAAGCCTACCTTTGAAAGAGAACATTATGGCTTATTTGATAGGATGCTGGTGCGAAGATGATTAGGGAAAAGTAGTCCCTTTAAGCTGTGGGTTGGCCAATAGTTTGGTATTTGCAGTTACTGTTGACAAGGCTAAATGGCAGCTTTTTTTAAGAGTACAAAGACAAATCTACAAGCATGTAAACCACAGAAAAATGTGGAAGTAGAATAAGGGAATGCACAAGAAGAAGGAATGGAAAAGAAAAATCCCAGGCTATTGCACGGTTTGCACCTAAGGAATGATGTATTTGTCACACATTATAAAAAATAGTCCTAGGCATCAGACTTATGTATTAGAACTAGGGCTGAAGAAAATAATTCTTAGGGTCTTAAAGCCCAAGCAAAGGGCTAAGACCAAAGTCACCAAACTTGTTCTTATCCTAAAGGCTTTGAAACTCAACCCTTACCAATTAATCAGGCCATAAACAAGCACTGGTTGTGGCAGCTCACTGTACTAACCTAAGCGTCATACTCCAAAACTTATCGCAACCCCAAACTAGTAAACTAGTGGTGAAATTATTTAATATGTAAATCACCAGACAAATCATTAGCAGGAATTGGCCTCTGAATCCAGTTCCCACTTGTGCTTGCCGGAGTTTCTGTCCTATGTGTTTCTCCTGTCAAAAGAAGCAAAGAGTTGCGATTCTGCAAGTTTTTATTATTTTATTCTATTATGATCCAGGATCTCATTAATTGGTAGACGTTGCACTAATACACTATTCTTGTACATTGAAGTATATGGGAGAACTGGGTTGTGACTTTGAGGTTTACCGGAATGATGAGCTGACCGTAGATGAACTGAAAAAGTAAGAATTTATAGTTCTTAGTTCAAAAGTTCTTTTGCTCATTCGTGCGCATATTGCTCTCACTTTTGGGTGGTGAACTTTTGTTGTAGTATTTCTCTCTGTAGTTGATTATGGACTGTGCATGGTTTCTTTTTTTCTATGTCATCTTTGTAGAAAGAATCCAAGAGGAGTGCTTATATCCCCAGGACCAGGTAAGAAGTGTTTGTGCTCTTTTTTTTTTGTTACTAATCTCAGAGCAATTGTATTGAGCAATTTATTCTTTCTTTAGGTGCACCTCAGGAATCAGGAATATCATTGCAGACTGTGTTGGAACTTGGACCTATGGTACCTTTGTTTGGTGTCTGTATGGGACTACAGTGCATTGGGGAGGCTTTTGGAGGTCTGTCATCTGCTGGTCATTTTGACTTCTTTATTGGGATGAAGATTGTGGTCTTGATCCATTTGATGTTAAATATGGAATTGCGCACATGCGCACGTGCACTTGCATACCCAACGCACTCACATAGCAACTGCTATGAAAAGTAGAAAGAGAATGACATACGCATAAGTTTGCACAATAATCTGTGCATATGCTGTAGTGCCTGCGTATCTAGTTATGTAGTTCCCAAGATGGCAACCTTGCTTTTCAGGTGCACATCAATTCTTTCATGTAAAAAGACGGCCTTGCTGAAATCTTTTCCCAAGGTTTCTTATGAACTGTTATTTAGTTTAAGGCTCTCCATTTCTTTGGGCACTGGATCATGCCAGCAAATCTTGTGTCCAGTTCTCTTTTTCCTTTTGAAATGGAATTCCCAACTGTTTGGCTCCTAAATTGCCTCCTAAAATACTAGACAACACATGACACAATTGAAGATCAAATGAAAATTGAGCAAGAAGTTGTATGCAACAGAAGAATTATTGCATTGGCAGTGAAATTGAATGTAGTAGAAGCAATTTGATGTTCTGTGAAGAGGACTCATTGCCCCTTCGGAAGATAAACTTTTTCAGACACCAGAGTCGGTGAAAGCAATTCGATATTCTGTGATAAAGACCTTGTGACTGGATCAGGTAATGCATCTCACAAATTCATTGAATGCATATTGAAGTTATGGGCCTACACTAGTCAATGGCTTCTAGCTGAACAGCAACATATCCTTTAATTATGTGTAATTGTTAAATTAAGGCTTTGATTGGTTAAGTATAGTTGTTGGCACATAAATTTCAACCAAAGATTAATGAATATCATCAATGTATCATATGTTGGGGTTGCGGACTAAAAGGCATATAAAGAGCCTAAAAGCATGTTGACCCAGCGAGCCTGCAAATCAACAAACACATGTTGGTCTGACAAGCCTAATGAGTATATGAGTCTACGGAAGAAGTAGCAGGACTACAAATCAATTGAACCATGTAAGCCCATATCTCACAGGGCCTACAAATCAAATATTCGGTTGAACCATGTAGGCCCGCATTTCGCAGGCCCTACAAACCAAATATGGGTTCACGTAGTCTCAAATCAGGTAGTATGTAGACCCCAATAAGCACTTTTGTGAAAGCAGAAGAATATTCCAAGGTGGATGCCATCTGATGCAACTAACATTCAAAATTTGAAAAGACTGAGAAGATATGATATCATCCTATCCTCTGGCAACAACTATTCGAATTCAAAGGAATTATTTGGCGGCCAAGCATCTAATGAAGGAAGCCCCTATAAATATGAGGTCCATCATCAAAGGAAGGGACCTCAGACCTCATCTCTCAACTCTTCACCATCACACTCTCCGCCCAAACATAAAAGCTATACACACCTCTTCTCCCTCAACATAGAAATATACAGAGTGAGAAGCTATACTCCATTCAAGCAAAACCACTACAATCTACAACCACTAAGCAACCTACTCACTCACTATCACCTGCAATCTTTAGCAAACTTCGAAGATCAGTAAGAGTAAGCATACCAAGTGATAGGTAAAGGATTCCAATCCCTCTAAATGTATCAAATATTCTCTGTTTTGATGGAAACAAGGGTTTTAAACCCCAATCATCAATAAAATTAAATTGTTCTAGTCTGTTTCTTGTTCTTTATTCTTCATTAATCGGAGGTTTTACTTTTGTAGCATGTAATTAACGATTTGAAATCTAAATTGGAAATAGGAGCCTACGTATAAACAATCAACACTGTTCGCTTGAACAGTGGATATTTGAGATATAGATTTCGAAGTGTGGGTAAATTCTATGGTTCAAAATTTATGTCTACAATAGTGATGGATTGAAATTTCACAGTTGTGTAGAATATGCTTTCTATGTGACTTCTGCATGGATGGATGGACTGTGAGATGAAAAAATATGCTCAAAAAATATGTAAAGATTTTTTCTGTTGTGCCTGTATAAAGCGGGCCCTCATGCACTGTGTACGACTTATTGTTATGGCTTGTTTAGTTATCTTAGTTTGCTATAGGTAAGCAGGTAACTTTCTGGCTTCGTAGTTTTGAGCTACTGGTTTGCACTTTGCAGGGAAGATAGTGCGTTCTCCGTACGGTGTTGTGCATGGAAAAAGTTCCCCTGTCTATCATAACGAGGGTGGGGAAGATGGCTTGTTTACTGGATTATCAAAGTAGGTTTGTTGGTCTTTATGCTATAGTTAGTGGTGATTTCCTGTATTCCAGTTAACATTGCCTATGGACACGTTTCATAGTCATATTACAGTAACTTTCAAGGTTCGAGTTTTCAAGGGTAAGGGATTATATCCTCCGGTAGTTACACAGTTACACCACCCCCATAATATTTTCAGCGAAGGAATAGTCAATTAAGTATTTGTGAATAAAAAACAATTGGTGAATGGCTGTGGAAGAGAGCATTATAATTGGACGATTACCAAACCTTATGTAATGGAGTTTTCAAATGTGAACTTGATGGGATAAGGAAAATATCACGTAGTACTGAAACTGTTAACTGCATTATGGATAAGGACAGGGATGGAAGTAAAAAGAATGTGAGAACAAGAACTATTAGAATAGTTAAAAGGATTCAATGAATCATAAGGAGAACTCAGACTTGAAAGGAACTTCATAGCACACCAGTAATAGGAAGTTTGTCTTTTGGAGAGTCTGAGACACAATAATAATTAATAAGGCATTGGATTCAGAAGAAAAAGAAAAATAAGGAAATTGTATGTTTTATAGATGTGAGGCAATGTCAGCCATGTTAAAGCATCCAACTCAAACCAATTGACAATGAGTGGAGAGGCTGCCCAGGCTCGTATACTAGTTTTGGAGGAGATAATTAACCGATGTAGGACAATTTCCAACACTCCCCCTTGCGTGCGACCCCCGACTCACACGTGGAAAGGTCAACAAAGGATCTAGAACACATGGATCACAACAAAACAAAGTGCAACTATAGCACAAACAAAGGGGAAAAGCCTCCAAAATTAAACCTAGCTCTAATACCGTGTTAAAGCATCCAACTCAAAACTAATATGAGTGGAGAGGCTGCCCAGGCTCATATACTAGTTTTGGAGGAGATTATTAACCGATGTACGACGATTTCCAACAAACCAATTTGCAAATGGTTTATTACAACAAAATTCTTTGATCATGCTTTGTTAAATTGTTAGTTGTCATATGCGTCTAGAGACTATCTATGGAGCCTGCTGTCTTACTAAACAGATGTCTATAAGATGAATGACAATGATGCCTGTATTAGAAAATTGTACGGCCGACAATTCTCCGGAAGCAAAGTGTCTGTGTTTTTTTTCCAATATTTGGGGGTTGGATTGGACTCTTTCCCAACACTCTGACGCACACATGATACTTTAGGGACAATGATTAAAGTGTCCCTAAAGTGTCTCGTGGTTGTCCTTGGACTGTCGGAGAGTGTCCAACCCCTAAAATTGGAAAAAAAATCAGGACACTTCCGACACTATGAGATTAAGTGTCGGACAACGGTAGGTTGCTTTCGGCGAAGTGTCGGTCCTACGTAGAGAATACGTATAAGCACACACATATGAATATGTATGTGTATATATATATATGTACGTATACACTGACATGTCCCCCATTTGGAATATATGCATGTTGGTGTTGTGTTCCGTGTCGTGTCGGTGTTACATAGGTTGGTTGTTATTGTTCATCTTCCAGATGGGCTCTGTGTTTTTTTTTTTTTTTTTTTTGTGTTGATGGAAAGATAGTGTTTATTCTTCTTCATGTAACCTGTTATACTATTTTGGCAAGTGTAAGTTGATTTCTGCGTAACTGATGATAGACTGATGCTTATTTGAATTCAGCCCTTTCACTGCTGGTAGATATCATAGCCTTGTGATTGAAAAAGAAAGTTTTCCACATGAAGTACTGGAGATAACTGCATGGACAGAGGATGGACTGGTAATGGCTGCCCGCCACAAAATATATAGGCATCTATTGGTAAGTTTTGCATTCCATGTTTACTTGCACTCTGTTTGGATTGAGGTGAGGGGAAGCAAGGGAGGAGGGTAAGTATACTTTCTCTTATTTGGCTGAAGGAAGGGGAAAAGAGGTTACCTTGGCTTCCTGTTATCTTTGCTTCTCTTGTTCAAGGGAGGTGCTCAGGTGCATAATATGACAAGTGACAGTAAAACATACAAGAGAAGGGCACAAGAGGCCTGATAAGGCATAGTTATGATGAGCACTTAGGTTCCCCTTGTTGCCTCCCAATTTCAGAGTGGAAGAGATAGGCTCAGTTTTTTGTGCACTCTATACCTTGGAACTCCTCCATTTCCCTTCCCCTCCTTAAAAATTATCCAATATTGTTAATAACTAGCTTTTCCCCTCCAAATCCTTCACTTCCCTTGCAATCCCTCAATCCAAATGTAATGTTATGCTATGATGCTGTTTTAGAGTTCTCCATCCTTAGTTAGGTTGTAGGAGTCTTTGGTTTAAGGAAATCCTTCATGCAGAGGGGTTCAACTTTGACTTCAATAATTTGAAGGTGAATATTCTGTGTGGATAGAGAGTTGCAGAACTTGAGTTAATCTCCCCTTGGTATTGTTTGGTATTATGCTTTGTTAAATGGGAGTTTTACTAGCCTCTTGTAGGTTCTTGTCCCCCCAAAAAGTTGGATGGGAAGAGTGTAAATACACATGTTGTGGACGTTTGGAAAGTACACAACAGGAGGGGTGTTGGGATTCCTCCTGTTTTCTCGGTTGAGCAAGGATCCGTCAAACTGTGTTTTTTGGTCTGAAGGATCGGTCTAACTTGGTTTCATCTTTTGTGCAGTTTTTAGGATATATATATATATATATATATATATATATATATATATATATATATATTCATGTGGTTTCCATAATTCTATTCCCAGTTTTTATCTTCTATCATACATGTCCTTTTCTCACCCAATTTTTACGCTGTTTGAAAATTTTGTGTTGAACATCTTTACTGTGATCTCCTCATACACAGCTTATTTATTGTGTCTTCTTTTCAAAATGCAGGGGGTGCAGTTCCACCCAGAAAGCATCATTACCTCTGAAGGCAAGATGATTGTCAAAAACTTTATCAAACTGATAGAGAGAAAGGAAGCTGAATTTTCAAACTAGGGTCTGAATTCTCTATTCACACAACCTTTTGTAATTTTCTGTTCACACAGCCTCTTGTAATCTTCAAACTAGGATTTGAATTTTCTGTGCACACAGCCATTAGTTGTTGAATTCATGAACTAGGACCAGTTCTTTTGCCTGCCTTTTACGTTCTCTAGCGGGGAGGATTTTGAAAATTTTTGATCGCTCCTCCTGTTAACCTTCATAACGTTTGGAATTAATTTATTGTGTTATATTCCTTCAGAGTTTCGTTTTTTCCCTCATCCATTCTGTATCCTTTTTGCATAGAATATTATGAAACATTCGCGTACCCCAGTTTGGTATGTATCTAATGATTACTATTAATAAAAAATTATATTATATTTTAAGAAGTTGAACACTAAACGGGTTCTTAATCTTTTGATCTAAAGAGGCTACATTCAAACCATTTTCAAAAAACCAAAACTTAATCCATTTAGAGCTCGAATAAAAGAAAGAACATACTTCTTTCATGTTTGTATGAATCAGATAAGGGTTCTTCTCTTACCTTGACCAAGGCATCGGAAGCCTTAATGTGACAGACTTCACTTGAAAATTTTCATCACAAATAGATTTATTTTTCATATGTAGAACACTTATTTTCATATATAGAGCAGGTTTGAAGATTGTAATCAGGTATAATTAACTTTTAATTGTACATTAGCTTCTGTTAATGTATCTTAGAATAAGTGATGTGTAACTCGATTAGATTTATAAAATGGGAAAAAATGATGCATGAGTCGATACGTTTCATTTTGTATATTAACCGATTTTGAAACTGCTTGAACTGACTTGTATTTTAATTTAGCTCGTCTTTTTCATTCTATTTTGTTTTCGTTTGCTAGATGTGACCGTAATAGGGTGGTTCATACTGTAACAAAATATGCCTTTTATGTTTATCTTTCGACAACATAGGATGGGGACTGTTGTGGCCTCGGTTACTGTCCTCGGTAACCTCGCCAGGAGAGTTGAACCAGCGCCTCGGGGGGTGTTGTTGTCCAATTTGGTAGCGTTTGGTGGTCTTGACATGTCGCTTGGTCGCTTGCTAGGTTACATGCCTTCGGTACCCTCTTCGGATATTACTGAGCGTGAAGCATATGCATTCTGGTGCTCCTGTTATCGACTTCTAGAGGTTGTTACGCTTGCTGGGGACCATGAGGATTACATGGCCAATGCAATCATTGGGGTCAGATCTGGCCATGTGCTCCATAACTGTCCTGCTCCTCTCGTCACATATGACGTCACCCGAGGCAGTTACCCGAGCGTACCCTCCACGCGCTAGCTTGGAGGCCAAGTAAACCTAGGTCTGTAAATACAAAGGGATACTCACCTGGAGAGATATGCCATTCTACTCTACCTCTAGACCTAATTTCCTCTCCTGATATCTAACTTGATCGTCGAAGGGTCACTGGGCTAATCCAGCCCTAGTGATTTGCTGCAGGTTCAGCCGTAGGAGTGCGGAGCCACGAAGGAGGAATCCTAACCAGAACCCCGGTCAAGATCCCAACAAATCGAACCCCTACAGGGACTTTCCGGACTGGGTTTGAAGGGAAGTTTCCTTAGATGCTTCTTTAGAGATTTGCTTCCAACTGAAGTCTCGGGTTCATAATCTCTCTGGTGCTATTAACTCCTTGGTCCAGTTTATATGGAGCTTTGTTTGAGCTTTAATTGGGCTCCTCGCAAGTGAGCAATTAGATTAGAACTCCAGAATTAGTTGGAGTGCGCGTGAAACTGAGCTATAAAAAAACCTTTATTATTATTATTATCCAAAACTACAGGTTTGATGGAGTCATTTTCCTCTCTGCTTTTGGGGTCCTTGATTTGTCCAATGCTAGGTATCATTTCTCCGTTACGAAAATTTGAAAGCAACTTAAGGTATGTCGAAAGAAAAAAGATTTGTGCCCACATATTCGAATACATTTTACATTTTACTTGGAAAATATAGTAATATTTTCCCTTTATGCAACCAAACAGAAACAATGAAAAATAGGTAAATTGTTTCACATGAAAATACTTTACGTCGAAACAAACGGATACTAAATATCCAAAAAGGCAGGAAAAGGAGGAGGTATATGTTTTGGGTTTGTTCAATCACTTCAAAAACTTTTTGTAAGAAAAAATTGAACCAAACGGAAAAATAAACAAGCTCCATTTCAGAGATTTCACAAAGAAAAAGGAACAAAGGTACCCATAAAGAAAAGAACTAAATAACTCAAAAGCACACGATGCCAAATATACACTAGTAACTCCAGATACTGATATATTTATTGAAACCATAAGATGTGCCATAAGTACAGAAATAAGCACCAAATTTCAAAATATAAAGCCAAAGACAACATATCAATGAGAAGATGGCTTGGAAGTTGGAACCAAAAAGGTATGAAGTATATACATACACATACCCCATCAATGAAATATATGCTCTCTGTCCCTCTCTCCCTTTAGATATTCACAAAAACAAATAATCAGATATGAAAATTCAACATAAGATGATGATAATGGCCATATGCAAATATAGAAATTAGTTTCCTCAGATAGCGGTGCTTGATCGGCTCCGGTGGTGGCGTTTCCCACGGTGGTGACGTACCCCACCGAACCTGACTGGATCGAAATCTCTAAGCTGCTTTGCTTCCTGCGGATCGATCACACACTCTGGTGGAGGAATTTTGTACCGGTTTTTATCATAGCAATAGGAATATTGCATATGCTTGGTTCTGAAACTCTCCATTTTGGTTCGTTGTTCGGATGTGATACCGGTAGGGATGGAATCAGAATTTGATGCATGGTCACATTTTGACGACGGCTCGATTGGGTTGGCAGCGCAGCCGTGGAGGACGAAGTTGGAAAATTCGGCAATGTAAGGGGCGTATTTGTAATTGACTCTGTACCTGCCCCCATTTGTGGCCCAGTCAGAACCATCCCATATTGTGGCATACAAAGTCATTGGCTTAGAGGGGAAGTCTCCACCCATTGCTTCTGTCCTTCTGATCTCTCTTATGGGTACATTGTCAACATAAAATCTGCAGCAAGACAAAAGCACCAAAACAAACAAGGCCTTAACTTTTAACTCCACAAGCCAGCAGAAAGTTTATCTCTAAGGCTTTGTTTGGATCATGGATAATGCCCAATATGAGTGAGTGAGACAAAAGATTAGACCTAACCTTCGATATTATATGCATAAAGTGACTTTCTCATAAATTTTTACCACTGAAATATCGGCATCCTATATCTCCAAAAAATCAAGAAACTCAAGTGTGATTTCGTGAAACCATAACCTAAAATCAAAGTCAAAAGGCATAAGAGAGGACATGTGTAGCAAACCAAATGAGATCTCAATTTATGTGCTCATTACTGGAGGAAAGGAAAAAATGCAAATAGTGTTGTTTAATCACTTATCTTGTTGTCTTTTTCCTTTCTATTGAAATATCCTCCAAAAAATAACGATCCAAACAGGCCTAAAGATAACAAACAAAGCTGTCACAATAAGTGAAGGACACACAGAGTATTTCCAGACAACCTTCCAAAAACCCTGTCTCCATCCTAAGGCCTAAAAAATATGTACATCACAATTCACATCAAAGGCTCTAAAAATAGCAAAACGCCACTACAGCTCCTGAGATATTATAGATTCAGCTATGAAAATAAAGAAAGAGCCAGTATCACAGGAGAGAGGCTATTGGAAGAGACAGAAGATTACCAAATTAAGCAACAAAACTGATACAATGGCAATGGCTGTTGACTGTCGCAGGAGTTAGATTAGGCAATGGTCCAATTCACAGCAACATGTGAATTACCTAATCACAGAGATTAAATGGTAGTACTTCTAGTCCTAATGTGAATGGCATGCAATTGACAGGGGAAGGGAGAGGATTAAGTTGAGGTGCGAATAAGTTGACTCGGACACCCCTAAGCGTCAAACCCAATAAAAAAATAAAATAGAAATAGGTCTATTGTTGAACTTAAACATCATTGAGGCAAGAATGAACAAAATGGATTTTTAGGGTGTATTTGGACCATGAATTCGTAAAAGGAACTGTTGGATCGAAGGGAAAGGGTAAATGCAAAATGAATAAGATGATTAATTGAATAAGCTAGTATAATATTTCCGTTGGGTTCTCTGTCATTTTCTTTTCCCTGGTAAATACCTCCACAAATCCATGACCCAACCACAGCCTAACAGAACAGGGAATCCCATAAAAAGAAAAAACCTAAAAATAAGAAAAACCCCACAACAGTGCATGACATATTGTCAGATACACAACAGTGCAACATCTTGCACGTAAGAGAAAAATCTCATGTGAATTTTTGGTCCTAGTGTGAATCATCTTCCATTGACTAAACCGGGAAGAAGAATAATAGAGGTGCACGTAAGTTTGCCCGAATACCGTTCATAAGAAAAGTATGCTCACAGAGTCTCGTTCAAAACAAGAGAGACAGCTGCAAAACAGAGAGATATATAGCCAAAACAAGAAAACTATATAGGTTTCTTACTTACATAATCTGATTCTCAGTCCAGAGAATACTGTAGTGATGGAAATCCTCAGAAGGATCAAACCACAGGCCGTATCTCTCTTCTCTACCAGTACTAGTGCTTCCATTTCCATAAACATTCGTCTGAATCCTCCAGTCTTTGCCTCTGATGTTCCCCAAGAACTCGAAGTCCAGCTCGTCGTGATTTTTCTCATACATGTCCCCATTTGACATCTGTTAGTCACAAGAAATTAATCAATCCAGAGAGAGAGAGAGAGAGAGAGAGAGAGAGATTAGTGCATCACGTTGTTCTTCCTAGAAAAGTAATTAAGGTTCCTCAATAAAAACTTCCACAAACAAGAAAATAAATCTAGAACCCTTTACTTCTGCAAAATTCACGACCATAACACGTCCTCCTCTGAAATTTAAGTTCGTAATTAACATTCAGGTAAAGATCAAAATCTCAACTACAAAAAGGAAGAAAGGTGGTTGGAATCCATGTGGTTTAATTCGAGTTAATTACGCAAAATACCGTTTTGGGTTTGGTTGGTACCTCAAATTAATTTCAAGAAACCAGAAAAGATGTCAAGGACTCTAATGGGTGTTTCCGAAAATCCCAATATCTAAAATTTGGGATTTGTACCTGAAATTTCGCCGACTCCCTCCGTGATAAGATATTTCTTGCTTATATGTGTGTGTGTGTGTGTGTATATATATATATATATTCCAATGAATTAATTTTTAAGGGTAATAAAACAACTGGGCTGGATTACCTAAAACTCAAATAAACAAACCACTACTAGAGACAATCAAACCAATTCGCTCACATAAAATGCAACAACGACACCAGCAGTGTAATCCGCAGGCAGTTTTATAGAAGCACTGAAGAATCCGTGGAGATAAAGGTCTTGAGACACAAATCCAGAGCCTACAAAGATACCAAAAAAAGAAAAAGAAAAAGAAAATTAAGGCAGCGATAAATAACCTAAAACCCCAAGAAGATCATCCTAGTTTTGAAAGCAAAAAACAGAGCGAAAGAAAGAAAGAGAGTGAATGAGGACCTGTTCGTTCATCTAGAGAGAGATGGACTGATTTTCCATCCCTTAGGACCATGAGATTGTCATCTCCAAAAAGGTGTGAATACCCTTCTTCAAACGATACAATTGGGAGATTTCTTGAATTCCCAGAAGCCAAAACAAGAACAGAGCACAGCACGAGGAAACCCAGATAGAAATCCATTGATTTAACAAAGGTGATGATCACTCGGTTATGAACGATACGAGTCCTGGAGAATTCTGGGTTTTTGTTGAGTGCCTCAACGGAATAGTCCTGATTGAGGAAAGTGCAGAGAGAGGGTAAGACTTAAGAGTGGTCTTCAGTCTCTCCTGCAATAGAGAGAGAGAGAGAGAGAGAGAGAGAGAGAGAGAGGGGTAAAGAGGAGAAAGACGAGGGGAGGTCCTTATATTGGCGGTTTGAGGTGTAGAGTTGTTCACATTGCTGACATATGTTTTGAAGGTAGTTACTTCTAATTGTTTCTACAAAGTTTGATTAAGGATCATGCTAATAACGGGATGGGGGAGTCTGCCGCGCCTAAGGCATAGCACGGTGTCTGCGCCCATAAAATGGGGATCATCCCAAGCTAAAAAATCGTGATCTCCGTTCACTATGTAAAGCTTGAAGTGTAGAATAAACTTGTCAAAAATCAAATTAAACGGATATCGGTAACCCGGTGAACGAAACCACATTTTCGGATCAAAAAAATATAGAGTGAACAAATATGGTTTATTTACTAAGTTACCGATATCCAATCGATTTGATTTTTAACAAGTTAGTTCTACGCGTTAAGCTCTACATGGTGAATAGTTCAAATTCTATTTTTATCATTCATTTTATATATGAACCAATAATATTTTGAACGAAATGGGAGATCCTGCTGGTTTTTAGGAGACAACATAGATGTTGGCCCCATTTTGACTGTCTATGCTTGACATGGTAATAAAAAAACTCAAATTTCACCTCTGTCAAACATATTTCGGCTGTCCAACCGAAACGTAATCCAAGCCGTCCACAGTGTCCCCTAAGGAACCAGTAATTTTTCTTAGGAAAGACAAGAATCAAACTTAATCAAGTGGGTGGGTTGGTTATTAACGCTGACAACAAAATGTAAAATAATCATGAAATCACATGTTAGATTCGGTGTTTGACTATTACAGTGGTAGTCACTCCAGTCCAGTTGTTAATAATTTCATCTTAGGAAAAGACATGACAGACAGGGTTCAATAATTTTCTTTCTTTTAGTATTACAGTAGATAGAGAAGATAGGAAAAAGAGGTGGTGGCAGCACTGTGGCGTAATGAAAGAAAATACATACTACAGTACTCCCACTACTATAGTTCCTTAGGGAACAAAAGGTTGGCTGGCCAATAAAAGGAGAGAAGTGAAAGCGAGCTTTTGACAACTTGCATGCCAAGCCCCTCTCGTTTTCACTTTTACCCCCCTCCGGGCCCTCCCCTAGGTTTTCTTTTTCATTTTCTTCCGATCATATGTTTTCCAATTTCCTATCCAAATTTGCATGTCGATATTCGAGCTGCTGAATTTGACTTGAGAAATGGCTTTTTTTCCCCATAAGAGATAAGAAAGGCAAACTAATTAATGAAATTCTTCCAAGGAATCAAATTTCATTAACCCAAAAAACAATGAATTAAAAATCTTCCATGGTGATTCTAATTAATATTTGGGGGATAAGAGAAACTTTAGCAATAATTAATAAGATCTCCAAAATCAAGAAAGTACATCACCCGTTCAAATAGTGCTTTATCTCTATCTTGATATGATCCATCTTGTTTCACAAAGAGTATTATTACACTCTTTATCCCAATTTGTTTGTTTATTTTTTGACTTTAGTTTGTCTCAAACTGCTTTGAAACTCCAATCTCACCACTTATCTTTTGAATTCAAGCAACAAGTTTTAAAAGTCGAAGGGTAAGTTTTGAAAAGTTCGAGATTTATAGATACATTAATAATTATGTTTCCTTAAAATCTGTGTTCAAAAAAATTACTCCCTCCGTTCCTTTTTAAATGCCCTGCTTTGTAATTCCAACTTATTAAAAAGATATCATCATTACACCTTTCACATCAACTTTTAGCTCTACTTTCCCTTCTTACCCTCTATGAAAACATCATCATTACATTTTTACTTACCAACTTTTCAAAATGGAATCTACTTTTAAGAGTAAAATAGAAAATTCATCAACTTTCACTTACTAATTTTACAAAATGGACACTTATTAAGGGACAGCCCAAAATGAAATACTGGACTCTAAAAAAGGGACGGAGGGAGGAGCAAATAAATTGGAATGAAAGGAGTAGTAACATATAAATTATTCAAAGCATAAAAATATTAGGGCATCAAGGTAAGTTTTTTTTTTTGGATAAATCATCAAGGTAAGCTTGTTAAGCAATCCATGTGAAAGTTAGGACTTGAGAAAGATTTGACCTTGTTTTTATTGATCCTTCGGTCCATAACACAAATGAGCATCTCTTTGTCTACAATAATGAATTTTCCACTTTAATTATGCCTCCTTCAAAACTTTACAGTTAAGAACAAAGCATCATATTCAAATCTTGACATCTCAAACCAAGGATTAACTACCAAAACTATTTTACAAGCAAAGGTAAGGAAAAAAGGCGAATCATTGTGGCCAAAAATTGATTTATATAAGATAAATATTTCACGGGAAAAGGGGTTTTACTCTAGATTTATTTATTAAGTAAATCTTCTTTTATAAAATTCATTAAATAGAAAGGTAGGTGGAATAAATCAATTTCACTAGAACCACAAACACATCTACACAAACAAACACACAAATACTCAGGCACCGTTACTCTAAAGTTCTTATTTTTTAAGTATTTAATTTTTTTTACGAGATAGATCATTCTATCATAATACATCACATTTAATTCAAAAAAATAAGTTATTTATTTGAAAAATAAAAACAAGTATTTATTTTAATTAGAGGAACATATCCTCACAAACCATGTAAGTCCCACACATACTGGGGTCAGTGTATACGGAGCCCATATGTGCTGTGAGAGTTATACTCACTCCCTCCGTCCCAAAAAAGGTGACAATTTTTGAAATTTGTGTCATTTTTCATCGCTTATATCTTTCAATTTATAATATTTTTCATGAGTTTGAAAATTTTGTATAATAGAACTAATCGAGAACTATAAAATAAGTTTATATTGCATTTTTTTTGAGATTTATATTGAAAGATACAAGAAATTAAAGTTGGCATAAATATCAAAAATTGTCATCCAATTTAGGACGGATGAAATATTATAGTTGTCTATTGAATCGCTCCGTATATATATATACACACTCCGTAAATGTGTGGTTCTATGGTTTTTGGAAACAAAAAGGAACAGCGCCATCGACTCTCAAACCCACGTAACCGCTCCCGTGAAAGAAAAACCCGCTCCAGTCGCCGCCCCTGGTAGTTTAGTGCGTTTAAAACTACGGATTTTACCCTCAATTTGTAGTATTTGCTCCTATTTACTTTAAGCTGGGGCCTTGTGCCTTTGTGTCAGCCACATAAACGAAAGGATATTCCATGGGAAAAAGTTATGGAAACGTCTAGAAACACATTTAAAACATAGAGTGGAACGCTACTGTGCCCGAAACGCCTGATGCATGCAGGGACAGAATCGAGAATTTCATCACATAAGAGTGATTGTGTATGCGAGAAAAAAATATAAATACACATGTATAATCACGTAAATATATTAAAACTCAAGATAACGTAAATACATTAATCGGTTTAACTAATAGGATTAATCTTGATGTATGTGTCTTATTTTTCTTTATTGTTCATCTTCTTATTTTTCATTCATCACAACTGGACGAATTTGGTACATAGACTCTCATGTTACTTGATTTTACCAGTCAAAAAATAAAGAATTAGTAGAAGTCTAGAACAACAATTGGGGAAAGATATACCTACAAATTAAATTTCACCAAAATTACTTAGGGTTTCCAAAATCTCTTCTCCTCCGTCGCTATTTTCTCAAAATTGCCTCTGAAGTCTTAATAATTGGGAATGTTTGTGCCAAAAGAAAGAGGGGAGATTTGGTGTGCTATTAAGGTTTTAGGGCAAAAAGAAATAAAACACTAAAACTATTTAACGAAAGATCGAAATTTATTATTAGAATATTCACAATATTAACTCTATAGTTTCATTTTTTGTTATATTTTAGCCCTTAGCCTTTAGTAATTAATGTTGGTATCTTCGTATTTCAAAGGTTACTATTAAATTTTTTTTTCAAAATTCTATATAGGGGCAAACCTACATACTTTCATAAAAACTTTTTTTTTTATATAATAATAGTGTTTATTTTTCTTTTTGCAGGGGCGACCGCCCCTACTGACCCTTCCTTGGCTCCATCCCTGGATACATGCATATATATGTGCAATAGACGGTTCAAGATAAAATTAGCAAGTGTGCCCGAAAAGTTAATGGGTAATCTTATGCCAAAGTCATGTGGAGCTCCGATTCCTTTCACAAAGTACATAGTTATTTACATTCCATAAATTGAAAAATGCTACAATACACACTTTTATTTATGTATGTATTTTATGCATTGCCTTGAGTCACTTTAAATTCGAAACATTTTGTATGGCAGTCATAAGCTTTTTGTAGAAACTCATTACATTTGTATGATGATTAATTCATAGCATTCAAACAAAAAATCTAAAATAAAATGCTCTGAATTTTTATGTAAAAGTGTTATGAACTGAAGGCGGTTTAAGGAGTGCGCAGCTTACAAACTTATGGACTGCTTTGACAACTCGCTTACCACAAAACTCTCATTCGTACCTCACAAAATCTCACATTTTGGCCTTCTTTCTTTCTTTTTTTGCTGCTCCATTTTGGTCTTATTTCGGACTGAAAATAATTGTGTGAACAAAATCATCTCTTAGGCCTTGTAGAGGAAAGTATTTATTTAAAAATAACAATTTAAACATATATTACACAAATATTAATAGATGCGAGTACTTTATTTTGCGAATAAAAAAAAAAGAAATGGTTCTTTATTTTCGTCTAATCCAATTTACCTTTTTTCCGTCTATTCTTGGCTAAAAAATAGAGTTGATGTAGGGTTATAAACGAATTGAGCAGCTCACAAGCTCGGTTCGTTCGACAAAAACTCGACTAATTAAAAGGTGACTTGATTCAATTAAAGAGACACGTTTAGTAAATAACTCACTTCGGCTTGTTAAGGCTTGAGCCAAACTCGAGCGGCTTGAATTTTTAACTTATTCAGTAAACAAGCCGAACTCAAACTCAACAAAACTCGGTCCGATTCGTTCATAACCCTAGCTGTATGGCATTGACTACGTAGTGCTACAGAGGACGCTCTTGTTGACGTACAGCGCGTGGGCCATCAATTAATCTAGGAGCGTGTTCCATATCCACGCGGCTAAAAATCAAAAAACTTCGTACACGTTGTCAAGTTACGTTAGAGGTGGCTCCTGACACGTTGTCCAAAAAGTAGCCGTTCTATACCAAGAAGGGTCCCACTAGAGAATCTGAGCTCTGATCATTTTAGAGAGAGAAAGAGCAACTGTGTATTGTTTTGTCCTAAAGCGTAATTTAAGGGCTTCTCGCGGAAAGCATTTTAACACCAAAGCTCCGTTTGTTTGGACGTAAAATGTTTTCCGGTAAAATGTTTTACTTATTTTTCGGTGTTTGGTTGTGTAAAGAATGAGGAAAATATTTTACATGTAAAACATTTTCCATATCAATTAGATGAAAATAACTTACCCTTAAATCTTCCGTAAGTTATTTTCCGAAATAAACCCGCTGCCTTTTACTGCAATTCTCATTGCTTAGTTTCCTCGATCGTCAGTCCTGGCCTACGTTCAATTCTAATAATCTCATATTTCTCCACCGTTTAAGCCATCTCTCTTTGTACACTATTTTGTCGATTTCTGAAAATGTTTTTAAGTGTCAACCAAATACCGGAAAATAAAAGTTTGAAATTTGTTTTCTGAAAAAACATTTTACGTCAAACGAAACGGAGCCCAAAACTCCTTCTTTAAGTGGTACTTTTTTCCCCTTTATTCGCATGAAATTACTAAATTTTTCTTCGTAATTTTGCACGAATAAAAGACAGAAAAAGAGAATGTCAATGAATAAAAATAGAGTGAAAATCATTTCTGTTTACTTACTATTTCAACGGCATCAATTTTGGTGTCAATCCCCACGGTAATGAAATAACAAAAATTCTACAGCCACATTCAAAATCACACACTTAAATACACACTCTTTCACAAAATACAAGTGTCCCACACACACTGAACCTTGTGTTTTGTGAGAGGGTATATATTTAGGTGTGTAATTATGAGTATGGTTGTAATATCTTTTTCATGAAATAAAGCTGAACAAACGAAGGCCTAGGCCCCATTTGGCGTGTTAATAAGCCTAAGAGATACTCATCAAGATTGGTAACGTTATTGCTTGGTTACCAATAAGTCTTCTTGATGAGGATCTTAGCTAAGATTCCTTAACCAGGACTCTCTTGCATTGAATAAATGGTAAATTGAGTAGAATGACATACTATAAGAGTTTTTGCCATGATAAAGACATAAATATTTTCTTCTAAAGAACATTCTGTCCAAGATTTACAAATAACTCCTCCCAAAGTTGAATGGCGTTGACTAGCATTGACCAAGGTTGACCGGCGTTGACTGGCGTTGACCAAGGTTGACCGGCGTTGAAAGTGCCTAAAATCCTAGAATACCCTACATATGAAAGTGCCTAAAATTCTAAAATACCCTATGAAAGTGCTTAAACTGCTAAAACCCTATAATAGGAAAATGAACCCTAAAACCCTATAAAAGTGCCTAAAATCCTAGAGTACCCTATGAAAGTGCCTAAAATTTTAGGGTACCCTATATATGAAAGTGCCTAAAACCCTAGGGTACCCTATGAAAGTACCTAAACCGCTAAAACCCTATAATAGGAAAATAAACCCTAAAACCCTATAAAAGTGCCTAAAACCTTAGAGTACCCTATGAAAGTGCTTAAAATCCCAATGTACCCTATGAAAGTGCAACAAGATCGAAAAACACGAAAAAATATATATTTTGTGTTAGCCAAACAAGGCTTTGTCTCATTTAAGATCATTTAAATGAACAAGACATTTTTTGTGTTAGCTAAACAAGGCTTTGTCTCATTAAAGGCAATTTGGTCTTTTCACGGACCTTAAACTCTAAAATATTTTCATTAATGGACTTTACACATCACTGAAACTTAAACTGGACTAAATCTACTTTGGGACCTCTTCTTTTGGACTTTAGACCAATTTGTTGTTGAATAAAACCTTGGTAATTAGAAATTATTAATTCTTTAATTTGGACATCATCCCCATGGGTGGTGGACTCCAACAATCTTTCACTTCTTTGCAACAGCACACCATTTTTGAGACTTTTGCTAAGAATTGATTCAACAAGTCTCTCACTATATTATGAAAGAATAAGTATATATTTTTTGAATTAAATATGATGTATTGAAAGAAAATGACCTGTCTCGACTCCCATAAAGTGAAAAATAAATTCTTAAAAAATAAGAATCTTTGTAAAACGGACCTAAATCTTGAGCCATTGCCAGTTTTTTGATTTCGATTCCAAATTAGCTTATTCTGATACAATGGTCGGCCATTTTTTTTTAATATTGGCGTAACGGGTTTGTATGTCTCTGACCTACAATTTCAATAGTAAACCATAGCATGACCCCACTATATCAACGGTCCATATGCTTAATGAGTGTCAATGAGGACAGGTGAACCGTTCTGCACACGTAGAGAATCTGTTACTATAATACTCCATCGCAAAGTTATCAAATCCGTTCCGTACCGGCCGGTACCGGCTGGTACGTACCGTACCGGTGCGTAAACGGTACCCAAAAAGTCATGTTCCATTCCGGTCAAAATACCGGCCTGTACCGGACAATACCGGACGTACCGGACATTTTCCGGCGTTCCGTACCGGATTTTTTTTTTTTTTAAAACATTTTGTTTATGTTTACACTTAAAATTTTAAAACATGGTAAATATATATTGAATATATATATAATATTAATTGCGGTAAATCCGGAACGGTACCGGGATACAGTCCGGTACCGGTACGTACCATTCCAGTAATGAAAACGGTACGCTGACCGGTACGGTATTGACAACTTTGCTCCATCGACACGGGCGCGTGCTTTCTACTGTGCAAAGCGCATTTCTGTGGAGGGGATCATTGCCTGCCGCCGAAGATATCTCTCAGTATCATTTTAGGGGTTTGGTGAGAACATGAAATTAAAACATGAAAGTGTTCGGAAAAGTGTAATAGACGGTTCAGATTTACTTCTAATGGACGGTACAAATGAATTTACACAATTCATTATACTTTTCCGGATACTTTCCTGTTTTGTTTTCATGAATCCTAACATTTTTCATCTTTTAATGAAAATATATTGGGTGATTTAAGGCACCGTCACGTGGTGTCTTAATACTTTTTTTTAAGCTGAACCCATTCTTGGAGCAATTCTTCGGTGCCGAGCGGGTATTGGCGACGTGGCACCCGCTCAGCGCACTCGAGCCGTCCGATGCATTTTTGGACGGCTCGGATTAAAACACACTCTCTCCTCTCATCCAAACACTTTCTCTCTCCTCTTCTCTCTCCAAATCTGAGCCGTCCATACACGTAATGGACGGCTCGGATGGCCGAGCGGGTACCACGTGGTACCCGCTCGGCACTGAAATTTTTTTCCCATTCTTGAGTCCAATGCCTCAACACCCGCCGTTTGGTGGAGGGCATGTGTGGGCGAAACCACATCTGGGCTTTGTTCCAGCAAATCGGCGACCGTGGTGACAAATGGTGGTGGTTCGTGTTTGGTCTAGGCTTTTGGATGGCGGAGTGTGCGGGGCGGAGGTGGGAGACGGGGGCTGCTGTCCCAAGGGGATAGTAGTGCACTGTTGTGCCCGACTTTTGGGCCCACTTCGGTCTTGCTCTAATGATCGAAAGCGTTCACTTCGTAGAGCTCGTCGAGTAAAACAACTATGCAAAAAATCAGCTTAATTGGATATCATTAAGTACTTGATTGGAACCTTTTTATCTTGAAAAGAATGGATCCGAAACATTTGATCAAATCTATTGTAACCCATGGACCGAGAGTTATATGGGTTCCGATTAGGCACTTAATGATATCCAATTATGCTGATTTTTTGCATAGTTGTTATACTCAATGAGCTCTACAAAGTGAATGTTTCCGATCATTGAAGTAAGACCGAAGTGGGCCCAAAAGTCAGGCACAACAGCGCGCTGCTGTCCCCTTGGGACAACAGCTCCCCCGCCTCCCGTGGAGGTGGTGGTTGCTGCAGATTGATAAGCATAGGTTAGGGGATTTTTTATTTCTAGTTTGGGCGTTGGCTCTCTTTGAGTTTTTTTTGGACTAAGCCTTTTGATTGCTGTTGGTATCTCAATTATTCTACCTCTACACTCAAATACACACCTCTACTTATAATAGGGGTGGAATTTGCACACACTACACACTTAGTGTGTGTCGGACCCACCCCTATTATGAATGGGGTTGTGTAATTGGATATGGAGATTGAATTTCCTTTTATGGTGTGTTTGATGTTTTTCTTTATAAATTAAAAAAAAAAGTGAGGTGAGGTGTAATGATAGTTAAGGTATTACCTCATGTATGATGCTTTCGGGTATGTCACTACATAGTTTTTTTTTTTTTTTTGTATCATTTTTTAATGGTATGAGAACTTTTCTTTGCTAATAAAAAAAACACCTGCCGTTTGTTTTGCACTTTTGCAGTATGGATGTTTGAGAGGATGATTATGGAATGCAGAATTTCAATCCAAAATTCTGAATGAAAAATTGTACTATTGGATCATACACTTACATTTATTTGATGGAGCTGATTTTTTGCAAGGTCACTCGAAAAAAATATTTTAGAATTAGTGAACAGATCAGATAATTTGTATGAGATCCAAAAATGGTCCTCACAAAAAAATTATGCAAAATTTGTGAAAAAAATCCGTGTGGGTAGCAAAATTAGAGAGAGAAACATGTTTTCCGTTAGTTTTTGGACGGAGGTTAACGATAGGGGTTTAATTGATGAGTTTTTTTAATACGTCAAGTGTTTATGTGACATTTTGTTAAGGTCAAGTGTACATGTGTAATTTGCCTAAAAGATCAGGTGCCAATATGAAATTTTCCCTAATATGATTAATATCACACTTTAGAGGCATACACATAATTTGAGAACCAGTCGTAGAAATTTTTTTGCATTCTGGGCGTAAAAACCTAATTACCCGGCTTTTTATCATAATCCATTTTGAATTTAATAAACAACCAAGGATAATATGATAACAATTCTATTCATAATCTATTTTGACTATTATCCTCTTAGACATTATTATGTGGCAAAATCTACTTTGTACATATCTTTCAAACACTCTACTGATTTATAAGTACTTCCTCGGACCTTTTTTGGAGTCTAGTATGCTATTTTGGAATGTCCCTTAATAAATATCTATTTTATAATTGGTAAAAGTTGGTACATTTTTAATTTTGCCCTAAAAAATAAATTTTATTTTGAAAAGTTAGTGAGTAAAAATGAAGGCCTTGTTCGTTTGCCTATTTAACTTTGTTTTCTAATTATTACTCTATATCTTTCTTCAATCATTATCCTATTTTTTCAATTATTAATTTCATTTCTCTCTCCATCTCTCTCCACTTATTACCACTCTTTCCAATTATTATCTTATTTCTCTTTCTACCCATTATCAAAACTAAAATACCCCAAGTTACAAAACGAACAAGACCGAAATGATGATGTCTCCATAATATATGTAGGAAAAATATAGGTAAAAATTAACGTGAAATGTGTAATAATGATGCCTCTTTAATAAGTTAAAGTTACGAAACTCGATACTTAAAAATGAACAAAAGGAGTAATTTATTTTGGCCACAATTCAAAAAATCTACAATTCACAGTCTAAAATGCTCAGCATATATTTTCCAAATACTCTACTAATTCATAAGTAATTTATTTTGATCACAATCAAACAATTCATAATTTACAATCCAAAATGCTAAATGCAAAAATATGTAGACTCCCAAATGGGCCCTACAACTTCATATGAAAGTTGAGATTAAGTGCGTAGACCTTACATAAAATTATTTTAAAAACAAGGGTTCAATAGTCCAAATTCACTATAAGTCAATTCGAACGATTGATTTTAAAATTCGGGATAATTTCGGAATAATCTTTCATGGTATATAGAATTTCCTAAGGGTGTTCAAGAAAATCGCTCGAACCGTAAAATCGATATAATCCGGACCGAACTATCCTATTTGATCTGATTTCTACTGTTAGGTTATGGTTCTAAAAAACTAAGAACCGTTAATTTTGGTTCTGTTACTGGTTCTCAATTAAAGAACCGTGGTTAGAATCAGATCAGACCGTTTAGAACGAATATATATAATTATATAAAAATAAATATATGTGTATAATTTGGTAAGTTAATCTATTTCTTGCTAAACTTATTTTATTTAGAGATGAAATCTTATTTGTTAGGATTGTTATTTTTTTCCTTCATTTTCTATTCTAATAGATTACCTTCCTATTCTTTCAATTCTTTGCAACCTTATTTAACATATTAGTCTTTATAATTTCAATTTCATGTCTCTCTTTCTCACACACCGTTGATAGGTTTGAATGCTAATTGGATAGAACCGGAACCGAACCAAAATCGGACCGATTTTACGGTTTGGTTTTGATTAGGTGACACTCATATATTGGTTATGTTTTGGTTCCCAATTTTCTAGAACCATTTGAAATGGTCCGGTTACTGATTTTCTAGAGAACCGAACAAGTTTGAACCGTGTACACCCATAGAATTTCCCTACTACAAAAGAGGAGTGCTACGTAAACTTTTATGTATACCGGGGATACTAAGGGTGTTGGTATCCCCTCCAGCCTGTTTTCAATTTTTCGGCCATTTTCCAATCACATTTAGATAATCAGCTCCGTTAATTTTGAAGAGTTCAACAAGAACCATAACCATACAAAAAATCGTGTTCATTGGAATTTAGTAGGTACATGATTGGCATATGTGAAAATTGAAAAAAAAAACAAAATTGAGTTCCGATTTTGTGTGTTTTTGGACCTAGTTTTGGTTTTCTTCAATTTTCACTTGTGCTGATTATGTATCTACTAAAATTCGATGAGGATGAATTTTAGTACAATTAAAGTTCTTGGCAAAGTCTAAAAAATGAACAGAATCGATTATTCAAATTTAATGAAAAAATGATCAAAAAATTGAAAACAGACCAGAGGGGATGCCAACCCTTGGTATCCTGGATTCCCGATATACATAAAAGTTTCTCCCAAAAAAATCACCCCGAAATTTAGGTATGGGGTCGAACCAATCACTCTGAGCCTCGTGTACAAACATGTGGTCCCCCGGCCTTCTCTTAATCGAGATGACGTGAGGAGCAAGTTTTGGATGGCCACGTCGGAAGGATGACTTTTTGCGGCTTCTTTTAGCGCCGAATTCGGAGTTATCCGTTCACACATAAAGGCACATAGCCAACGCACCTTGAAACGTTGAGCATTATCGAATGCTCCAGCCTCCAAGGACCACCGTAGTCCATCACCAATATCTCTAAGGGTGCGTTTGGTTAGATGAAATGGAATGTGAATAAGAATTGAATTAAGAATGGAATAAAATTGGAAGAATTAAGAATGGAATAATCATTCCCATTCTCATGTTTGGTTGTGTTTAGGAATAGTCATTCTCATCTTCAATAGAATAGTGTGGCAATAGCAATTGTTGAAGTGACAATAGTATTTTTTGGAGTGGCAATAACATTTTTTGGAGTGGTAATAGTAATTTTTTGAAGTGACAATAGTAATTTTTGGTGTGGCAACAGTGAATGTTGGAGTGGCACTAGTAATTTTAGTGTGACAAAAAAATGGAATAACAATTCCTTAGTTTTTTGGATGGAATGACAATTCCTTTACTAAGGTGAATACTGATTCCATTTAGAATCATTATTTAATTATTCAATAGTGAACCAAACATTGGAATAAGTAAATTATTGGAATGACTATTCAATTCCAACCTTGATTCCATCCAACCAAACATACCCTAAGTCCACGTGTTCACTTCGTAACCAGACATACTTATTTACCAAAGGGGAAATCATCAATGAGTAGTGACTTGTTTGATAACTTAAATTCTGCACTTAATACTGAATCAATTAAGTAATAAGTGATTCAGTAGTTTTGATAATCATATTTTACATTACTTAACAAATTAAGTACTACTTAAAATATAGGCCAAAAAGTTGAAAAAAATTAAATAGATTTGAGCTATTTAATTCTGCATGAATTTTTGTATACTTACATTCCACCATCATACCACCACCACCACCAATCCCACCACCACCTCCACCACTATCACTACCTCCACCACCACCACCACTCCATCACCACCACCACCATTCCTCCTCCACCACATCACCACCACCAGCTCCACCACCATTACCACCAGCTCCACTACCACCATTCCTCCTCCACCACCACCTCCACTACCACCACCACCACCACTTCCTCCACTATCACCACCACTACCAGCTCCACCATTCCACCACTACCATCACCACTCCACCACCACCACCATCACTCCACCACCACCACCACCACCACCACCACCTCCACCACCACCACCACTTCCTCCACTACCACCACCACCACCAGCTCCACCACTACCACCACCACGTCACCACCACCAGCTCCACCACCACAACCACCACCACTACCATCACTACACCACCACCACCGCTCCTACCACCACCTCCACAACTCCATCACCATCATCACAACCATCACCGCCACTCCACCACAACTACCATCACTATACCACCACTCCTACTACCTCCACCACTTCACCACCACCATCACTCCACCACCATTATCAAAAATATATTGTGACCGTTAATACATTAAGAGAGAATTGGAACAAAATTAATTCATCATTTTTTTAATTCAGTACTTAATATATTTATCAAACAGCTTTTCAGCTTATAAATTTCAGCATTCAGCACTTAATTTTTCATCTTTCAGTTTCAGTTTCAGTTTTATCAAACATCCCCTAAGACTGTCACTGAACCGGATTGAATTCGAATCCGTATTAACTCAAATTTGACCTGAATTCGAAGTCTGCAAATCCGGTTTCACTAATCGAGATGACGTGGGGAGCTAGTAAGAGATAAGACAAAGAACGTAGTCCATCACCAATATCTCTGACTCGACCACGACGTGTGCTGCCAATAAGTCGGGCTATCAACAGACCGAATTGGATTCGAATCCATGTTAACACAAATTCGATTCGAATTCGAAGACCTAGATTTTAAATCTCAATTTTGTGATTTTTTTTAAAAATCTCAATTAATTGAGGTTGACTACATTAATCTCTTTATTACTTCACAACTATTGCCCATAAAATCAATTTTAATCTACCTATTACTTGCATGTTGGAGTATTTTATATGTCACCGCTACACTCACCTTACTCGTATGTTATTTTTTAGTAGTTCAACACTTCTCTGTTTGCTCCATGTAACATGGCTAGTCTTACAACGATGCAATAGAATTTTTAATTCAATTTTTTGAATATTCTATGGCCGCAGTACGACATTCCCAAAACACTTCTGCCTTTTTCTTTTTGTAACTTAAAAAGAATTTTTCAAAAAATTCCTCCTAGATTTTTCCTACTTTCAACATTTCTCTCTCTATCTCTCTTCACTCATTATTCCTACTATTTTTCAAAAAAAATTTCAAATTTCAATCCAAACAAAGCAGTCACCGCTTGACCATCTCTCAATACTTGATAACAATTGAGTCAAAATGTTTAAAATGCTCGCTTCATTGTGATTCCTAATTTTGAAGAGTCATATATATTAACAACTAAAAAAAAATTAAAACAATTTAAAGTTTCTTTGTAAGGGATATTTAATCTTTGTAATAGCTGAAAGCCTGAAACTCCAATTTCATGGAAGAAAATATTTAATGCATAGATATTTTGATCATATAATGATCTTGGTATATATTTCGAATTTTATTTGTCATGAGGAATCCCATTTTTTATTAGGGAGTCCTTTGCACTAGTTTTGACCTTGCTTGTCTGAAGTTTCAAAAGTCAAAATCTCTGCACACGGACGCGGTCTTTAATGAATATTTTTTATCTCTCCCTTTCATTCATTATTTTTAAAAATCCTCTTTAAAACCCGAACCGAACAGGGCATTATTTTCTGTTTTCGTCTAGGTAATTTATGCCACAAAACAGAAACAAGGCCGTCTGACTTTAACGAGTCAAAGGAAGACCCGTGAACCTATATAGTCCAATCACTAGGGCTGCTAGATTGTTTGACTTTCCGGCATAAAATAGGTTGCGATGAACTACGAAAAGACGGTTCAAAAAAAAAACTACGAAAAGAGTCCCCCTGTCAAGTCTCCGTTCGGCTAAATAAGTTAACTAGCTTATTTTTGGGTAGTGATTTTGCCACACCCTTTTTTGATAATGCCACACCCTGCAAGTGTATTTTTTGGTGCAAAAATACACTTGCAGGGTGTGGCATTATCAAAAAAGGGTGTGGTAATATCATTTCCCTTATTTTTTTGTCCTCATTTAATTTTTTTTATATTTATTAGTTTTTCGTTAATATTTTGAGAATTATTGCATCGTCATGATAAGAGAAATCTAAAAAGTAAAAAATTAAGATCGAAACCTAATTTTTTTGAATAAAGACAAAAATAAGTCAATAAGCCAATTTTTTCGTCTTTATTAAAAAAAATTGGATTTTGATTATAATTTTTTACTTTTTAGTTTTCTCTCGTTACGACGATGCAATAATTTTCAAAAAATTGACAAAAACTAACAAATACGAAAAAAATCTGAATAAAAGAAGAAGAAGAAATCAATAGACTTATTTAACCGAACGAGGCCTAATTCAGTAGTCTTGACATGCGATGGATGCCCCAACACCTTCACCACCATTTTCTTTTGGGTTTCATAGACTTTAATCTCGTAGACATCACAACTCACACGAATGTGTGATTGACTAGCAAATCCTCGATTGTACTAATACTAACTCATCTCAATGTCTTTCAATTACATGAATGTTGATCCTTGATTTTCGATTGGAATACAGTTTTGTGTCCAATTTAAAATACTCATAAATTCTGTTGAAATTAAAAAAATACTTACTTTTTGTGATGTAATCAATAAATAATGATGCGATAAAATTAGAACTAAAAACCTAGAAATCGATGGCAACAAATTGTGATCAAGGCGAGTGTGACACTCTGTACTTAAAACAAACTCGTCCCCTCTGTGGTTCTTGGGGTTTGCTTGGACGTCTATCTCGAGCACTACTTTATCAAGTGCCTGACAGAAGCAGCACTAAATCGGTGGATCTGTTGAACCAACTTTGCATTTTGTACTCTCTCAAATGAAAAGACTCTGACTCGGTGAAAGTATGAACAAATAACTTTTGATCAAGAATGAATGAGGGACATGATATTTATAGGTCAACTGGTGAGTACTGTTCCATATAGTCACTAAGAGAGAAGACACATCTGTTCATATAAGACGCGTCCGTCTATGACGAACAGGTGTCCATAAACTCATTTAGAAAAAAGGAATTATAACTATTATAGTTGAAATTTTGATCATAAAAAATATAAAAGCTATTATAAATTAAACACTAGATTCCAATATGTTTTCCACCGAAAAGATCGAGCAAGATAGCCAAGAGATAAAAAGAGACATATATGTGCTTAGCTGCATCCTGTGGTGGGGTTCTTAATTCGTACCTCATTCAACAACTCCCGACTCCCTCTTGCTTTTTTGTTTTAGTTTAAGATAAGAAAATCTTTGGTCTTTTGTAGGCCCAATCCTATCTTTATATTATTCCCCGACACATCAAATTTACACCTACGAGTGATACGACAATGTTTAGTCACCAACATACATGATACATCCATCTTTATATCTCTCCTCCACCTCTCTGATTATACTATAATCTACGGCTTTCTAGCGGACGGTTTTGGACGGTTCGGTTCCATTTTCAAAGCGAACTACTCGTCATAGTTTGTTATTTTCTCTGTCCGCACCCATCCGTGAGTGTTGTCTTGTTTGGTCACTTTGATTGCAGTTTGGACGGTTCGGGTAGTTCATGTATTAGAAAACTGTCCAAACCACCAAAGCTGAATTCAATATATAAGTATATATTAGGATTTGTATCCATCTGTACCATCCTCAGGTGGGTTCAGGCGCGATTCGATTTGAGCGATTTGGGCAGCTTGCATGGTTGGACCCACTGGGCACCCCTAATATGAGATATTTTACCCAAAATGATCCTCACATCCCTTTTTCTTTTGAATAATTATCTTTTCGCTTAATTTTTAGCACTTTTTGCCCTTATTCAATTTTTTTTCACATTTGTTAATTTTGCGCTAAACTTTTGTGGATTATTAATTCGTCTTGATGGAACGAATTGGAAAAGTAAAATTTTGCTGTCACCCAAATATTTTGCAAAAAAACTACTACTACTTTTTAATTAGTAACAAAAAAGTTATTTTCCAGAATATTTGGATAAAAGTAAATTTTTTTATATTTTTTCAATTTGTCTCGTCGAGATGAATTAATATAATTCACAAAAGTTTGACGTAAAACTAACAAATGTAAAAAAAATTCAAATAAGAACAAAATCAACTTATTTTTTTAAAAGTTATAAGTGAAACGCCACCTTAGGTTTCTATCTATATATACTACTTAAATGAAGAACGGTGGTCGGTGGACGGTGGCCAAAGGTCGAGAACACAATATACAGCATACGTACACGTTCATGCACCTCTTTAGCCATCTGATCATGATAATTATCACCAGAAGATGGTTTGGCAATTGATGAATTCATGCCAAAAGATAATGATAGTTAAGGACAAAATTTGTAGATCATTCATTGTTAATGATGATTACCAAACAACGTGTTTAATTTCACCAAGAAACATGATTATGATTCTCTACTATATATTCTTCTGACATGTACGTATATTATGAATTCACCATCATTTAGATCTTCAAATTGGGTACGTCGTTTCGCAAAAAATTAAAAAATAAAATTGCCCTCTATGATTTTATTAATTATTAGCATGTTGAGTCAAAGAAATCATTGATTCAAACTAAGAATTCTACGTCAAATCATCAAAAGAAAATACTCGATCGGTAGAAGAGAAATTAGTTACCCAGGACAACTCGTAATCTTCATATCGATCTGTTATTGACCACTACTTCCAGTATTTTGACTTTTTACAACCCTGCGACCATTACCACTGAGGCTTTTGCTTTCTACCTAGCCTTGCATCAATGTAAGATTTAAAAGATTGCAACTGTTATCACACTTGAATTTTTATTTTCTTATAACATGTTTCCATATATATATTTTCAAAAAACATGCAGTTTCTCGTTAATTAAAATTGTCCTAGTAATTAAAGTTACGGAAACAATGCGTGTGGTCCACGCCTTGCAACAAGGTTTTAGGAGAAGTTTTTGGATGCCGGTTGGGTAACACACACGTGGTACCCCATCGGCGATTCAAGCCATCCAAACGTGTTTTGGAAGGTTTGGATGTTTGGATTAATTGTGGTGTCAAATCCTTATCCAAAAAGTTGATTAGTACATCTCACGTACGCCTGTGAACAACCAAAGGTTTGTTGGATTTATCAGGATTGTGGATAGGCAAAAAGGTCATCGAGTCACAGGACCTTGTGCTTGTGGGTACTATTTGCATGTGAACGTAACATGCCAATTATAAATCCTCAAATATATGCATGTCATGGCGCGCCTGGACTTATGTGGATATATTAGTATGCAAACAAAAGTTTATTCATAATTACTAATTCACAGAGAATAATATAAGCTTTTTTTTGTCCAAATTTATTTGTGGGAGTTGTTCCATACACCCGATAATTCACAAAAATTGATAGAATATGAACATAAACTCGTATCGACCAGCTTCGTTTTAGGTTTTACCATAATGCAACAACTTTTTGAACGATGCTTTTATGTCATTTAATTCTGAGTGTAAAAGAATTTTTTTGCATTTCTTTCCTATTGTTAAACTTAAACGCCTGTACTACTACCGGTGTGGTTTACAATTAATTTGGTTAACGATATACTGTCACATCATTTTGACAGAGTTGTCGAGCATCTATTTGTCATAGACGAGTATTGTTTGTACGTGTGTGTATAACTGTATGTGCATATGATACGTACATGTTTATAGATAGATATTCATGTAGCTAGCATAGGAGTATCTATTAACAAATAGCTTATGGATGGTAGCAATTCTTGGGACCCACCACCCCACATAAGCGTGTGAAACAACCGTCAAGTCAATTATAGAAATTAGTCTGAGGTGTTTGTAAACTGACCACGACACCCTTTATTACCAAAATAAATTAGAAAATGATCTTATGGATTGACCATGACCTTGGTACTTATGTATGTGGCTCTTGTTGGCATGAGAGAATAAGAATACTGTGGCCCCAATTCCCAAACGGGATATAATGACCTTTCAAGCCCCACAGGAACTAATGCATATATATATAAAAATATATAGAGTCCCCTTCAGATAAGGGCGTTCTTACCGTATTAAGTTGTGAACCTCCCATTTTCTCTTATTTCCCAATCGAATTTCAATGATCCGAGCCGCTCAATGTGTTCAGAATGTGATTTTAAGAATATCCGCCAGAAATCAGCCAAAAAAAGACTGGAAATGGCTTTATTCGAGCAGTTTTTATTTAAACCATTCGATTAAAAACAAACAAAAAATGCTCTGATGAAGCCCTTCCTAGTAATTTTTTTTACTGATTTCTCGTGAGTACCCTTAAAATCACGTTCTGAAGACATTGAGCACACATGGTCCGGACCATCCAGACCTCCCATTTTTCGATCGAAATTCAATAATCCGAACCGCTCAATGTGATCAGAACATGATTTTAAGGGTACACATGAGAAATCAGCAAAAAAAATTATCGGGAAGGGCTTGATCTGAACAGTTTTTTATTGAACGGTTCAGTAAAAAATTGCTCGAATCAAGCCCTTTCTGATCATTTTTTTGTTGATTTCTTGTGGGTACCTTTAAAATTATGTTCCGAATACATTGAACGGCTCGGATCATCGTAATCCAATGACTAAGACACAAATCCGGACCATAAAAAAGTCCGGACGACTGAACCTGAAATGAACTAGAGAGAGAGAGAGAGAGAGAGAGAGAGAGAGAGAGAGAGAGAGGGTTTGGTGGTTGTTTTGTCTAAGTTCCATGATAGCAGATTGGTTTGACAAATGAACATTGCCGCCCCCACCCACCACCCAAAACCTGGTCCATCATTCATAGGTGTCCCCTCACCCTTCATTTTCAAATCCATTTCCTAGCTACATCATTGTACGTAAATGGCCCCCGGCCCCTGTATATATTTGCGTTTCAAGAAACCCCATTCAAGCTTTGATGGCTTCTCCCTGTCATTGAAATTGAAATTGAAATATATCCTCTAATTATATCATTTTGATTATACGTACGCAATGAGTGGCCATTTTTTTTTATCCACCAAGGTAATGATCGATCTCATGTAGTTTTGAGCATCTCTTGGGGTTTGAGAAAATTAAAAATGATGAATATGTCCTTAATAATAACTTTTTCCTTCACAAATTCCTCAATAACTCTGTACTTCTGGTTCATCAAAGTTTCTTTGAAAAAGGCAACGAAAAGTAGGCAACAACGTCACAATGTACATGGATCCAAAAAATAAAGTCACATTGTACTCGCTTTGGAAATAATGGAAGCTTGTGGCTTAGGCATGAAAATGTTGCAAAACAAGAGGGCCTGTTTGCAATGTAACTTTACGTGAACAAGAAAGAAAGGTGGTTCGTAGCTGGGATTAAGAAGTTGGAAAGTAGAGTAAAAACGAAATGATTTTTCACTCCATTTTAATTTTTCTAAAAATGCACTTTAAAATTTATTTTTAATGAGTTCCGGAACTATATTTTGTGTAATTATAATCTAAAAAAAAAAAACAAATTCAAAAGTTCTTTAACAAAAAAAAAAGAAAAGCAATTGCATGCAAAACCATTTTCCTGGAACGAAAACTAACGTAACAGAACAGAACACAATGATCCCCAACCATGCGTTAGAATTTTTTCCCCTTTTCGTGATCAATATTGTTGGTTATTTTCTCCCTCATAAATTTTTATTACCATTTCTCCCTTTAGTTTCAAATCATAACATGGACACATTAATCTTCCAAAGTCCATTCCCTGGATGCACTAGAAATGCCCTGCCATGGAAAATGAAACACAATAATATATCTTGCTGTCGTTAATTAACTCTACTGGAACATAACATAAATTACTCAGGCGTGCGATACTGAATATTTGAAAGTGATTAGAGTTCGTAAGTTATTTGCAATAGCTAGCTATATATATATAAGAGCTCAATCACGTATAATTATGGCACAAGTAGTTCAAGTCACATGAATTAGCTTACAAGATAATTAATACTGTAAGACGTTTCCCTTTTGAAATACTCTGCTGCAAAGTGGCCGGGAGCTAGTTAAAGACTCGTATAAATTTTTCTACTTGTGATATTTCTCAACCTTTTCAAGTGGATTAAAAGGATCGAGGCCGGGATTGAGAAAAAGGATGGCCGGGCTCGCTATCATTGATGCATGTATATATATATAATATGCAAAAAGCAACATCATCATCATCTCTCTCTCTCTCTCTCTCTCTCTCATGGGGTTTGATTGTCTTTGTCATCATCAGTAGATTGGGATAGTGGGATTAGCAATGAAAATGATCACAGGTTTTTAGTGGTGGTCAGCTAGCTAGGGAGGCATTATTTTCCGAGCCTTTCAATTCATAAACAACTTTGTGATATCCATGAGGACCATTTGCTTTTATCATGTCTTTCTTTCACCCCTCTTTCTTCTCTTCGTCTACTTTAATTTCTATCATTGTCGACCTCTTCATCTACAACTGGCCTTCAATTTTGCATAAATACAAAATCTAAAACTGTATACGCCATGCGTCAATATATATATCAGTCAACTTCTCGTAAAGACCGCCTTAACTTAGTAAAATAAGGACCTCCCTTCCCCGATAGAATTTCGATAATTCAAGCCGCTCAATGTGTTCAGGACGTGATTTTAAGGGTACCCGCGAGAAATCAGCAAAAAAAATGATTATGAAGGGCTTTATCCGAGCAGTTTTTGTTTGTTTTTTATCAAACGGTTCAAACTAAAACGGTTTAGATAAAGTCCTTTCCAATTATTTTTTTTTGCCAATTTCTCGTGGAAACTCTTAAAATTACGTTCTGAACATATTGAGCGGTTCAGATCATCGAAATTCGAACAGAAAATGAGAGAAATGAGGAGGTTCTTTTGTTAACTAAAATAAGGACCTCTTCATTTGAAAATAACTATATATATATATATATATGATACAGTAAAGATATCAACTTTAGCGACCCAATTAGAAAAAAAGTACGTTGTAAATGGCATGGTCAAGGATTAATCTTTTTCGTGACTTAAAAGGGTGAGAAGTGCTTGACTCCCAGTCTGGCAGTCTCTAGTGCCGTGACGCAACTCAAACCACCAAAATGAATCTCAATCTAAAAAATAGAAAATTATCTCCCACAAACCTCAGGGGCGGAGTCAAGTTTATCATGCGGTGGGCTGGACCCGGTCAAATACCTATACAAAACTTTGGAAGAAAAAAAATTCTAATTTTTTTTAGTTCCTCGAGCAAATTTTTAAAAAGTTATTAAAATCTACATCAATATTTCGTTTTTCACTCTCTTGTGCATAAATTGCAAGAATACCTCTATTCGCGATTTTATAAAAGAACAATATTCAAAATTCACATCAAAGAAGGCCGAAAGAAGAAGTGCAATCTATTAGTAACCAAAAAGGGCTATCCATATCGGTGCGAACAATTTTTTAGAGTTGTGTCATGAAAGTGATTTCCATCATTGTCCATATAAGAGATTAAAAAAAAAAAATTACGGTTATTTTTAGTACAATAATTTAATTAATTTTCGGGGACAAAGACTATATAGGTGAAATCAAAGGGAGTTCGAATACCAATTTCCTATTTCTAAAAGTGGACTCTCATAAATTCACCAACCTAAAAATTGACCGCATTCCTTTCCTTTTCCAATTTTTCTTTTTCGGTGAAAATCACGTTCTTTTTGATGTATTCTTGGTTTGTTAAGCATCGCCCTCAACGACTTTGAAGTAAAATCACACAAATTAATGAGGGTGTTTGGATGGCTATTTTCCCCATTTTCATTATTACACTTTAGGTGAATATGGCTGGACTTAATATCCATAACATACAATGAGTGAGTTATGGGAAACGCATCTTTGGTTTCTGGCTCTAGAGAAGAGATCAAGGTGTACTCGGTGGAGGATTTTAAGAGCTTTCTAAGTGGAACATGTAAATTGAAGCTCTAAGTATGGTCTTGAAGTGTTGTAACATTCAACTTTCGGTTGGACGCTCTTTTATGCTTTATGTGTTTTTATGTTCATGTTTCATGGGTGAGTAAGTGTTAGCTCACTTTTCTTTTCTCCTTGATGTACCCCTTTCGAGTTTATAAAATTATTTCGTATTGCTGAGGGAAAAAAAGAAAGAAAGAGGGGTCCAAAGGAGCATTTTGAATTCTCTTTCTTTACTTCTCGTCTTGGTTGGAGAAGAAAAAAAGTAAAAAACCCAATTGCCCGCAACATATTTTGGAAATTATCCCCATCCCTCGCGAAATAATGATAATAAAATCTTCTTAAGGGAATATTTGGCAATTTCTACTTAGAAAAAATATATATATTGGAGAATTTCAATTATGCGACAGTAACTTGTATTTTTGTGAAATGTATCTTTTAGTTAAGAAGAATATCTTTAAAAAAAAAAGGGGGGGCTAAAAATGGTTATTCATACGCATTATGATACAACCGAGGGCAACTTGATAAAAAATCACCCCATAATTATCAATACACTTAGGCTCCGTTCAGTTGCCAGGATGTTGTACCGGAAAGTTATTCTCAGGAAAAGTTAAGTAAAGTAAAGTAAAGAAAAAAGAAATCTATTTTCTTGTAAGTATTCATTTGACAATTTTTTTTTGCAGGAAAATTAAAGTTTAGTGGTTCATTTGTCGGAAAAATACACTTACGCAAAACTTCTTTATTTTTATTCTCATGGCTAATTTTAAATAAAAGTAACTTTGAGAGGTAAATAATAGGCTATCATATTTCAAAAATTAACACATACGAAAAATATATTTTATCTAATGCAAAGCCTTAATATGAAATGAAAAAATTGACTTGCAATTCCCTATTCAATTTACTATCTTCTGAATGAGCAAATCTCCCATTTAAATTGACATTCTTTGATAATCAACCTAACAAATGAAGTTTAAAAAATAAGTAGATGATAACTAAATAAACAAATGCTAAACAACCGTGCTTGATTAGTTGCCGATACAAAAATTCATTAATAATTAGTTAGTACAAAATAAAATTGAAAACTAATGATAAGATAAATAAATACTTCCAAAAAAAATAAACTACCAATCTTTTTCGACAACAATTATCTCAGAAAGCATCATAGTAGTCGAAATTGTTGTTACTCAAGTAATGTCAAAGTGCCTTTCCAAGAACCAAATTCGTATTTTTTGGGTATTGGTGTCATTCACTTTTTTTCTTACCCGCAAATTATTTTGGCCCCACAATGGAGAAAACTTTTCCTATGATGCAAAATTCTATACTTTTGGCCGAATCACTTTTGCAAAAAAATAAATCTTGCAGGAAAACTTAAAAACCATGTTTCCTTCTACTTTCCTGCAAACTGAATACTATAAAAGTTATGGAAAAGTTGATTTTTCCATCATTTCCTGTACTTTCCCGACAACTGAACGGAGCCTTACTTGTATAGGATGATGCTATGGTCTCCCCGGTCATTTTGGAGACACCGTAATTTTTGGCATAACTTTACCATTATTAGCATAACTAAATCCATTATAAGCATAACAAAACCCAAACAAGGCATAACCAAGGAATATCCAAAAAACCAACCAAGGCATAACTAAACCCAACCAAGGCATAACAAATAAATTATGCTTTGCTATGGTTTTGGTTATGCCTTGTTATGGTTCTGTTATGCTTGTAATGAGTTTTGGTTATACTCATAATGGTTTTGTTATGCCAAAAGTTACGGTGTCCCCAAAATGACCGGGGACACCGAAGTCATTCCCGTATATAAAACCTACCATGGTAAGCCAAGGCAGCCTTGGTGTGAATTTACCTTATTGCCCACCGATCTTTTCCTTTGCGTTTTGTTCTTTGCCAATGTTTGTGTTTGGGTCACTTTGGTATTTGACGGTATAGGTGCGAACGCTCTAGCATGAGAGATGCAAGAGAGACATGGTCGGTCCTCCGATTTCAGGGTCTAAATTTGTACTCGGTTTCCTGATTTTCACTGATCTCTTGTACTTGTTAAGCTTGTCGCCGTCTTTGAACGAGAGCCAAGATTTGTTCTCGGTACTTCGGTTCCGGAATTCACTGAATTTTTGTACCTATTGAGCCGATTTATTTGTCCTTCCTCATCATTACAACATTGTTGTTGCGGTGGTCGACGTCTTTAAAGGAGATGCGAGATCTGTTATTGCTTCACCTCATTCCTGGCGTGCTACAATAAAAAAGGACGTGTGAGAAGAGGTAAATTATTGGTTTATTTGCAGTTTCAATTCGATCAATTTCGATTCGATTTCATGATTTAGGAAATACAGTTTTCAGGACCATATTTTGCAGATTTTACGTTTGTAAGTCACTGAAATAGGAATGAAGTAACTTCCAATGACGTATTCAACTATGAATTGAATTCACGTTGGAAATTTATTCCATAATGTAGAAAGGGATACAATTTTAGGTTTGTTTGAACTGGTTTGCAATCTTCAACACGTGTAGCATTTGAACACATTGAATGGTTTTTAGAGCATTTGTGTGGTTCTATTAAGAGTTTAACCTTTGCCAAATTCCTTGTGCTCATCTTCCATGTAATTCTTGGAATTGTCCATAAAGGTTTCGTGTGTTTAGTATGGCTGTAAGCTTCCAAGATGCTTTGGCATCTACTTGCTCATCTTCCATGTAATGCTTTGGTAGTTTCCCCAATTTTTTGGAAATTTTATTTTTCAACATTATTTTTAGGGTTTTTAGGGTTAGGCCTATAAAAGGGGTTGTAACCTACGTATTATGCAGTTTTTCATCAATAATATTCTCAGAGTTTATCTCTCTTCTTGTGAATTCAAGAACAACTCGATTATTCGAGTCTTTATTCGTCTAAATTAGTTCACTAACTAATCTCTTCGTGAATTCCGCTGTGTCATGTTATGATTAAGTTGACACATGTATAAAAATTGACTTGTAAGATTTTATAAGAATGAGCCTTGAGTATTTTACTTTGAAACTACATGGAAAAAAGACTTGAGTGTAGATTATGATTAGATTATTAAGAAGATAAAGTTACTGTTAAAAGAAAAAATTAGTGGAACAAGGAATCCAATAACTAACAAAGTTTAAATTAATTAGTTTAAGTACTAATTAGTAACATCCATTTCATCAAGTGAATGCTCCAATTGGATGGGATGCAGAGCTGTGTTTGTCTAATGCTAATGGCTTACGCATGCAATGACTGTGGCATTTGGTATTTCGAATAATTCAAAATAGTTACTAATACTTTGTGTGCCTTCCTACAACTGTAGCTTTAACTGCTTGTCCACCAAGCAGTTTTAGGGCTTCTAGGCATGCATTGAGGTGCAATCTACTACTGACACCTTCTGATCTTGAAAGGCTCTCTATAACAATATATATTTTAGTATGTATGATGACTACATTTATTTTAGTATGTATGACTACATTAAAAGAACTTTTTGTTTTCCTTCTAGGAACTGCCTATGTGATTCCAGTTATTTTGCCAAGCTCATGCCGATGAGTATTTTAGATTGGTGTCAAGAGGAAGAAGTTGGATTGTGCGTTATGCTGCTGGCCACTTCGTTGGCTATGGTTGGAATTATTCGTTGATGAACACAAGCTTGAGAGCTTGGACATGTTGGTGCTGAGTCTTGATATCAACCTCCATTTGCACACCATGGTTTTCGGTGTGAATGATTGCGAGGGTATCTATTGGTGGTACTAATGACAATTTCCCCCTGTTTTGACTGCTGACTTGTATTTAGATTTCAACATGCCAGTTCAGTGGAATTATAGGATTAATTATATAGGAAAGATGAGCCTGTATGTGGCTCATTTGTAACTACAAGTTTCAATTGGAAAGCTCCAGTACTCTGGTTTCCCTTCATTTTGTAGAGGTTCTGACAATCACAATGGCTCACAGCTTTTTAAAAAAGACATTTTGTATTGGCATAGGTGATTGTAAAGTATGCCAAGAATACGCTGACTTTCTGAATAGTAATGAAGTCGCAGCTTGTTGTATTTAAATTGTGTTAATTACATTGGCCGTGTTTTTGTATTGGCATAAATGGATTTCCCAGTTACTGGAAGTTGAAATGGTTTAGCTTACAGAATGTGCCCAGACTTCATAGCATTTTTGCAGTATAGAATCCACGCTGATGGATTTTGTTGAATAGTGGATGCAAGGTTATTCCGGTTCGAATTGTGGAGAATAAATTGAAGGGAGGTTGGTCTGATTTTTAGGCTGACCATTGTTTGGGAAGTAATACTCCAAAACACTACTCCTATTTCAAAATATATTTTGCACATATCTTTTAAACATTCGACAGATTCAAAATACATCTGATCACAATCCAAAAATGCAAAAAAGGAAAATGTAAAAAGAAGAAAAAATGGGGTTCCAAACACCTACGGCAATGTCCCTAATAGACCCACAGAGTAGCCTAGTGGTTCGTGGCACACTCTCATAGGGTTTGCATGGCCAGGAGGTCAAGGGTTCGAGCGTCCTCTAGAAGTTGGTCCACTAGTCTTTAGTGGGGCAGTCCCTTAGTTCACTTTCAGGCCGAGAAGGCTAGCAAATATGCTTAACACATGCAAGTCGGTGCGGAGCTTAGAGCCTTTTCCCAACTATTCGATTAGGAAAGCACACTGACTCTCACGCCCCTGCCCATCTGGAGGTGCACTTTGATCCCTTTCAGAGCCCGTCGCGGGTCTGGAGTCCCTATGATCACGCTCAGGGAGAGGTTGCTATGCCTGATCGCCCCCTCCTCCACCCTTTTTATATCAGCAAAAAAAAAAAGTGTCCCTAACAGGCCTAAAACCCACAGGCCACAGCAAAACCAAACGCAAGCCGAACTGGCCTTAAACCCACGGCAATGTCCCTAACAGGCCTAAAAGCCCAAACTAAAGCCCAACATTGGCCCATTTCAAACCCCGTTCCTAATTTCTAACTCAGCAAGTCCCAAACAGTGAGAGAGAGAGAGAGAGAGAGAGAGAGCGCAATGCAGCAGCAAGCACCATCTCCGCTCCACTCGCCGGCGGAGTCACGGGAATCAGCCACGGAGGCACCGCCCAAACAGGTGGCGCTGGCGATGGACAGGTTGTCGAACGCCGGCCGTCTAATTGCCGACATAAGGCTAGGCGCCGATCGCCTTCTCGAAGCCCTCTTCGTCGCGTCGCAGCCTCACCAGTCCACCAAACCCTTGCACTTGATCCTCAAAGAAGAGGCCTCCATGCGACAGCACCTCCACGACCTCCGTACCATTGGTAACTAGCTAGCTCCCTTTGTTTGTATTGTTTCGATTTTGCTGCGTTTCACTGTTATTAGGGTTAGTGTTTCAATGTCCGATGAAATGTGTGATTTCGATTTGATTACACTTCGCTGCCTTTGGCTCAGCTTTCATTGGTCTGGGATTGGTTCCTGCATTTGGATTATTGGTCGCGGTGCGCGTAAGCTGCCACAGACACCTAAGTTATAAAAAAAAAAAAAAGAAGTGAATATTATACTAAATAGTAAATATGGCTGATGAAATATGTGATTTCGATATGATTACGCGTAACAAGCTTTGCCCCGGCTTTAATTGAACCCACTAGTGGATGGTGGGATTGTTCCAAGGATTCTTCTAGGTGCGTGTAAGCCGGCCAGACACCTGAGTTAAAAAAAAAAAAACTAAACGGAATGTTAGTTAGATGCTAGCATTTTGATTTGTGATGTTCGTTCTTGATCACATCGATATGAAAGTATGAAACACATATTCATCTGGTTATTAGGGTTTCTTGGCCTTGTTGTTTTTCTACTTGTCTTCTTTTCTTATATAGGAAGGTGAAACAGAGTTGGTATAAACAGATTTATGAAGCTGTGTTATGGAAGTTATTCCCACAATTGCCCACGAAGATAAATTTCACAGCCCCTAAATATTTCTCTTTAGGGATGGCATTCGGGGCAGATATGGGGATTTTCGTGCCTGATCCCCGAAACTGAAAGGCTACCCATATCCGCCCTAATACCCAAACGGGGAGAAGAAAAATGAACCATAACCGAACCAAACGGGGTTCGGGTAATTCCCGAACCGATTGGGTAACCGAATTTGCAATTGTATCCAAACCGAAATAAAACTGAACAAAACTGAGATCTACTCCATGAAAACAAAACTGAATCTATTTGACTGAGATCTACTTTTCCGAACACCATATCAAACTGAAAATAAAACTACATGGTAGCGCAGAAGATTTTAGAAATCTGGATCTAATGTCGATAAGAAATCTGTAAATTATTTTCTAGAAATGAAAGGCCTGTCAAAATAGGGCACGGGTTGAACTCTTGGAACGAGCTCCTTTCTTTTTCTCTTGATTTCCTCTTCTTCGGCTAACTATAGGAGCAAAATCCAAAATGAACATATGAGTAAAAAAAATCTGAAGTAACATCAACAGGTTGTGTGTGTGTGTGTGTGTGAGAGAGAGAGAGAGAGACGGCAGACGGATCGGAGAATCGAGTGGGGGCCTGTCCTTCCAAAGAGAATCGATGTTTAAAGGCTGTCGAGTGGTTAATACTCTTAATCTTCAGCAGATCTGTTGAGAGAGAGAGAGAGAGAGAGAGAGAGAGAGAGAGAGAGAGAGAGAAGAATGGGTTCGGTTCTCTCTCAAAACTTGTGAGAGAAGAATGAGAGAAGGGAGTGAGTGTGCGGCTGTGCTTCTGTCTTAACTCTTAACCCTAGACGTAGATACTATATATGTAAAGGGCATTTTTGTAATTTTATCATTTTGGTTTGGTTCGGGTATCGGTTCAACCACAACTCGAACCCGTTCGGTTATCTCACATCATCTACCATACCTACACCCACGGGGAATTTTTCGGTTATGGTTGGGGGAAAAAAATCGGTTACGGTTTGGGTACCCGTCGATCCGGTTCTAATTGCATCCCTATTTCTCTTTAACCCTGAATTCTTTGTTGACCCATTTTAAATGAGTTTAATCCTGAAAAGCCCTCGTCTTCGACAAACTATAGCCCTAATTTTTCTAGCTTTCATATGCCCGCCCTGACCTGCCCAACATGTTGGCCGCCTTGTCCACCAGTTCCGCCACTCCGTAACGTAATTCTACTGTCTTTTTGTCCACCGGTTCCGCCACTCTGTAACGTAATTCTACTGTCTTTAATTGATGGAGAATAAAGAGTGTATATATGAGCTCAGCTCATGGCACTTAGAAATTCTTCTTTTAATGACATGGTTTACGCAAAGAAGACAACATATGTCTTAATGGAAGAAAACACAACACACTGGTCCCTCTATGGCTATAACTCTCTCTAAATAAGTATAGATTTATCATATCAAACTTTCCGCTATTCGAATATTGTTCGATCAGTAGATCTTGAATGCCTATTGGCATAGGACGATTAGTAAGATTACTTACTAGGAATTGATTGAACTGATTTGGCATGGTGGTGGCGATCAGTGTTCTAAAAGGCGGCCGCCTAGGCCAATTAGTCCCCGCCAAGGCGCTAGGCAGTGGTCCGATGCCTAGATTAGAAAGCCGACTAGTCAGGCGCTAGGCACCCCTTTTCTGCCCAACTAGCGCCTAGCGATTTTTAGAACATTGGTGGTGATGTGGGAGGGTTGGGGTGGCATATAATGGGGGTGGTCTGTGGGTGGTGTTAGAAAATTAGGGTTGGAGTTTCTAGAAGATGAGGGCGTTTTGGCATTGAATCTCTTGTAATGGGGTGTAAAAAGAAGCTAGGGCTAGAAAGATATATAACGTGAATTAATTGTTAGGGGAAAGAGGTAAAGTTGCTCCTAGAGGAACTACCCACATATGGGTATTGCATGCGCATAGAGAGTTGAGTTGGGTTTACCATGTGGAAAACACTCTGGGAAAAAGTAAAATGGGTTTGGAATTAAGTAGTTGTAAAGGATTTCGGCTGGGGAAAGAGGGAAGACCTTTTGTCACTTCCGTTGATCCTAAGATCGTATATACTGGTTTGGACGCTCAGGAATCAGAACTAATTTTGTGTGCTTGGGAGAATGACTTGATGCTCTGCTGAACTGAGGCACACATGGAGATGTGTAGTCATTGTCAATATCCAATAGGACCGCAAATAGTCAAATTGGGATAATGGCTTGCTGGTGTCTCATACGTCTGTTGACAAAATCAAATATAATAGAAAACCTTATTACCTGCTACTTGCCGAGTTCTTTAAACCTTTCTAGTTTGTATTCTCCTAACTTGACGTTGGTGATCACGGATGCTGTAGGGGTGAAAATCAGAAAATTTAGTTGTAGCATGTATACAGGCTGTAGGATTGATGACTGTATGGCTTGGAAACTTAAATTGTGTTCAGATAAGATATCGTAAGTCTCGTACGAAAGAGTCCATATTTTTGTTTTGACTGCATCCATGAAGTTAAAATCTTCTTATTTCTAGGAAGGCAGTTGGAAGATTCTGGGGTTCTTAATGAGTCACTGAGGTCACGCAGTAATTCGTGGGGCCTCCACATGCCTTTGGTTTGTCCAGATGGTGCTGTTGTTGCATATGCATGGAAACGTCAACTTGCTGGCCAGGCTGGTGCATCTGCTGTTGATAGGACCAGGTCTGTCTTAAAACCTTTTTGTATGCTAATTTTTGTTTGAATTCTACTGTTTATCCATTCATATAGTAAACCTCTTCGTTTGTTTATTTTTTGCCTTTTGATTTAGTTTCTGATATTTAGCTTTGTTTTATTTCTGATAAATGAAAATCTGTAGCATGAATTCTCTTATTGATATATCAGGCCTAGAGAATTGTTAACGAGGGTGTGTTGAATAATCCAACTCCAAGGTTGAAATGAGTTGCACAATTGGTGTACATATGGTGATCACAAATGTGCTTTCTGAAGTCCTACACTCTATGAATGTCTTGGAAGACTGCTCTTCTTGGCGATTGCCATTTACATGATCACTTTTTCATAGTGTAATTAAAATGCCAGTGTGGCTGAAGATTGTTAACCAAGGGAGCGAGATCAATTTTAACAGCCGGGCCTGTGTGGCTCCCACACCAAGGAACACAAAGGAATGCAGGACAAAAGTGGTGTAGATCCCATTAGTAAAACAAGAAGTTTGAATATACCATTTACAATAGACGGTGGTTTGAAAAATCTCTAGAAGTTTTCACCACTCTCTCTCTCTCTCTCATCTCCAGTCTACTTTTGCAGGTTGGCTCTCAAGGCATTTACGGATCAGAAACGGCGATTTTTTCCTCACCTTGATGATGGTGCTGAGTCAATTTCAAAGAAAATCTGTAGTTCACAAGCATCAACTGCAAGTCATGAAGAAGAGCTTAATGAATACGGATCACTATCAGATTTTCTAGTGCATCTGGAAAAAGAAGTGCCAAATGTGAAAATTAATAATTACGAACGGTTGGATTGGTTGAAAAGAGCTTCTTCACTTGCCTCCACAGCCAACGAAAGTGTCATAGAAACACCAAAAGAGCACACTTTTCATAGTTCAAATAATCTAAGACAAGGAACTGAAGGCAGCATTGCTGTGGACAAGGTTGCTGTAATTGAGCTGCTGTTTCCTTCTGTTTTTAGAGCTATAGTATCATTACATCCAGTTGGTTCCATGGATCCTGATGCAGTTGCGTTCTTTTCACCAGATGAGGTAATTTGTTTGTCAGTTACAGCAGCTTCTTGATTCTTACTCTATGCTGTGTTTGAGAAATGGTAGTTGTCTATTCTTGTACTTGCTCGACCACATCCATATGTTATGAATTCATCTGGTGATTTGACCCAGGCAAAGTTTGCACTTTCCAATCTTTTAACTTATTTCACATTTCGTAGCATGGGAAATATTTGCATTTCATGTAAGCTCACCTCGACGAAACTTAGTGGACCATGCATGAGCTTGTTCATGAGTCTAAATGTCTAATCAACAAAAACTTTCATTGAGCCCAGAGTAGAAGTATAAAAACTTTCGTACCGTTGGTTTTGGTATGAACGGAAAACTAGTACTACACATGTACCATATCCTTCCAGCTTATTCCAAGATTGTCAAAGACATTCTTGTTCTTACTGAGTTTGAATTTGGATATTTTACATCCAAATTCACTTGTTCCCAGAATTACTAGTAGTACCTTGATATTGTACATGTAAGGAACTTTCAAACACACCCTTCCCTTTTGTTAGCTTCCAACGTTAGCAGGTTTTCCTCTTTTCAGGTCTCAAAATAATTTTTTTGCTTTACTGACAAATCAACTAGGTTGATTTATAAGCAGCCTTCAAATTTAGGAAACCAACAGGAAAACTTGTTATAGACGTATGCTTTTTCTATAGTTTCTTGAACAAATATGTCGGAATGACTTGTGAATTTAGCTAGTATCTAAAGGACCTGTGGTGTGGTTACCAGTGAACGTGGGACTCATTGCGTTCTGATTGGTCATCATCATAAGGTCTAAGTGCATTCATTTTGGGGAAGTAGCGGTAGAGGTAGAGAACAACTGATCCTAAAAATGTAGTACTTCAATCAGTTTGGTACATAATTTTTGGCAAAACTGCTCCTAGGCAATGATGTTTTTGGTTTTACTTGACAGGGAGGCAGCTATGTACATGCAAGGGGCTTTTCAGTTCATCACGTATTTAAGCATACCACGGTAACAACTTTTCTTTCCTAATTACTTTTGTTGTATTGTAGCCAGTAGTTCAGGACATTATAAGAAGTCTAGGAATTGCAGCAGTTGATGTTATTAGCTGCCCTTTTGCAGGAACATGCTGCTATGGCTCTGCAGTATTTTCTTGGCCTCAGGACGGAAACTGCTCTTCATTCACTAGTGGTATTGTCTTTTTGGGACTTACAGTATCTATCTCTCTACAATAAAAATCATACTAAATTGTAAGAGTAAACAAGTTTTTCAAGTCTTTTTATTTGGTTTGACAGCACTGGATCTGCAGCTATCAAACTCTGTTCACAAAAGTGTGCGGGTAGGATCCTCGTTTTGCCTGTTTAGTTCCTTTCTCTTTTCTGTTTTTACTTCCTGGAACACAGAAAATGAGAAAACTTGTTAGTGGGATGTTTCCGAAAACCTATTTTCGGAATACAGCAAAAAGATGTTTTTCAAATTTTCGCAACCTTTTTCCACACAAAAATGAAAGCAATATGAATCCCTTCTAACTTTTTGTTTGTTTAGTTCCCAAAAAACTCACACACACACACACAAAAAGAAGGAACAGAAGAACAAAACAATGCCATTTCGTGGAATTTCATTCGGGATTTGAATTTGAAGTACTTGTGGTGCAGTAAATGTCGACGGCTATTATCAATGGACATTCAATCTGCACTACTGTTGCCTCCAGTTCATCGCCCTTACCGGAAGTTCTCTATCAGTAAAACTACAACTCAAACGAGTTCCTCAACAAAGGATCAAAGTGTAGACGTCTCCCAGGCATATCATATCAATTGCTTTCCAGAGGAAGCTTAGACTACCATTAATGCAGTTGCGTACGGAGAGCCTCGTACACGAAAAACAGAATTAGAAATCCCAATTTAATCTCCTGATTTTGGTGTCTATCCGGTTGCTGGAGATATGTTGTAATACGTATGGTTTTGCCCAATCATTGGGGTTAGAAGATACTATTGAATTTTATCCAAATGTGTTTCTTGTGGGGATGGACTGTGGAGGGGCAGCAAGGTTGAATACGTAAAACTTCTCCGGTTCCAAAAAAGGTACGCAGAAAACTTCACAATGCTCCATATGTAATTCACACGTATCCAAACGGAGCCTAAATAAGTAGAAAGCAGCTCTTTTATTTGGTAATGATGATGTGAAATAAGTAATTCTAAAGATGTAATAGAAGTCCAAGTTGGACTTGGGAAATTGCTCCCTCTTTCATTCAAAACTCCAATCTCTTATTATCAAAACTCTTGTGGGGTTCGTATCAAATTTTCTCCCGATTTAATTAAGCACCTACTAATAGACGGTGCAATTTGTCTCCTCTCTCATGAATATTGGTCTCCTAAAAATTAATTGAGGCACGCTTAAATTGATCCGAACACTTTTTAGTCGAAAAAAAGAAGTTAGGCTAACAAGTTTAACGTACTTGTGTAGTTCTAATACTAATTAGGCCTCCTCTGGCCTAATGTTATTGGACTTTTTAGTACGGTTTTATTGGTTATTTTCTCTTAATTGTTACCAATTCTGTGCCAAATTTTGTATCACATCGTTTGGCTCAAGCCAAAATTTTCGTTTTGATGTGCTCTTATATTTTATTGTTTTGTTATCTTCTACTAAATCAAATTTTGAATAAGATTTAGAGTTCCAAGCAACAAAGTAATTAAAACAAAAACTGAAGATTTGACATCTTGTACAGCCAAAGAAACTAAAATTTGAACTTAAAGCAATTGACACTTTAGTTCATATTATTTCATTGGCTTGGACTTGATGCACGTACTCATGTATGTTGATATACATACTAAACTCTGCACTCGATTGTGAATGTGATTAATATGAATAATATTGTTTAGCCGTGCAGACAAAGTCGTACATCAATTGATCCCTAACATCAATATTTAGCCATTGGCATGTACTAGTTGTGACTTGTGAGATGATTTGATTTGACAGGCATTTTTTCTTGGCTCCCCGAGCTTTGATCTGTTATTACATGAATTTCGATCATAGATGTATGTGGCGTATTATGATTATAATGAAAGATGACCACATAACACGGCCAGATGATTTTGTGGGCATAATCTAATTTAATCTGACCTCTTTAACCAAAGTACCTAATGGCCAATTAGAGGATAAATGTACTACTCACACTGTAACTTAAATACTAGGAAAAGAAAGCTAACAATCACATTCAAACCCTTCTCAAACACATCATCATTAGATCTGACATTTATCTAAATGATTCAAATTGTTCATTTTGTAAGTCTCCTCGTTCGGCTAAATAAGCCAAGTGATTTAATTTTTTTGTCCTTATTCAAATTTTTTTGGTATTTGTTAGTTTGTCATTAATTTTTTGGGGATTATTGTATCGTCATGATGAGAGGAATTTAAAAAGTAAAAAATTATGATCGAAATTAAAATTTTTTTGAATAAAGATGAAAAAATTGGCTTATTGGCTTATTTTCGTTTTTATTCAAAAAAAATTGATTTCGATCATAATTTTTTACTTTTTAAATTCCTCTCGTCATGACGATGTAATAATCCTCCAAATATTAACGACAAATTAACAAATACGAAAAAAATTTGAATATACTACTAACAATTAGTATAACCGTTCATAATTTGGTTTGGATCAGGAATTCATTCATGAATATCCACTACTTTAAAAAAATGAATATCCTAATTTCTTGGATCAAGTAATAACTTACGAACTTTCAAAACCAACGAGCCAGTACTATTAGAGACCATCCTCATCGGGCAATGCAAATTGCCCTATACGCCACTTCAATGCCGGAAATTGACCTCGCATCAGACACTTCAAACGTGGGGACCACTTGCCAAATTTTTACATTTGCTACGGGGCCTCATTTTCTTTGCATAGTCATTGGTCCCTTGCTACATCATATTAATAATATATGCAAACCTTCTAAAAACTGAAATTAGATGACCAAAATAAAAATACACCCAAACTAAATTTAAAACGTGACACACTTCAAAGTTACAAACACACATGAAAATTTTAAAATGACCACAAAGAAAATAAAGTAACAAAACTTAGAATCGTAGTGCCCTATTGGCTATGTAGTTCCCACAAGGGCTCGCGCGAGGAGGCCTGATTGAAGTTGAGAATGAGTTCCTCTATCTCTGATGCCACGATGGCATTGAATAAATTTCGTAAGCTCGATTGCGTGTTCGAAATATGACCGTTAGAATATAGTCGTGTAAAATTTTTAATAATTTTTGATTTTTTGATAGTACCAAGATAGAAAGAAAGAATAATTTCATGCGGTAAAATTAGAATAGAAAGCCTGATGCAGTGTGCTATTAAAAAAGTGACTAGTTAAAGTAAAAAAATGATTTTTGAAGTTAAATTTAGTTCAAAATTTGTTGAGGCTGATGAGATAGTGTAATATCCTGAATCCTTAATTATTTTATAATTGTGTATGTGTTGAGTTCTAGCTAAACATGTGAGTTTTAAACTTGATTTGACTTGTTAATTGGTTTTGGATCACACAATAACACATGGACACACTCACACAAAATGATTTTTCCTTGATAGTCTGATAAAACATAAAGGGGGAAGAGATCAACGCTCCTGTTATTTCTATCGGTTCCACCGCTTCTAAATATCGGGAGAGAGAGAGAGAGAGAGAGAGAGAGAGAGAGAGAGAGAGAGAGAGAGAGAGAGAGAGAATCAGAGAACGCTAGAACAGAGAAGAAGAAAAGGAGAAAAAGAAGGAGAAAGTCAAGGTGGTGTTTGTGCTAGGCTTGAATTGAAACTCTATCAGGTAAATACATGATTCCTTGTTCTTAATCTCATAGTTTTTGTGTTCAATTCATACTTTAACTTAGGGTTTGGAAGAATTCATCTTAAACTTTTGAAGATTTATATGAATTTCAAAGTGATTACTTAGTTTTGAAAATCTGCAGAATTGTGATCTTAGATCTAACCTGATTTTAGGGATTTTTTAGAGGTACTTCTAAAACTCGTAAAATCATGAGATTATTACTGGGAGTTCCTTTATGTGTCTTTTGTATGTGATAAAATTTTCGGAATGGAATTCAAAGTATTGAGTTCTGTGGAAATTCGTAACCTAGCAGCACTCAAATTCGTTACTGTGCAGTCAGCACTGTCACACATTAGGAAAACGGCCATATCTTTTAGCTCGAGTGATGAGATTACGAACCGTTTTCTGATTTTGAAACTAGACACATAGACCTTTAAAAGTAGGTAAAGATTGTGCCTTAGTTATGCCTGAGCAAAAGCAGTTTTTGGTTTGAAGTTGTCAAAATTTCAGATTCTGTAATTGTTCTCTCGAGGCTCGCTATTTAACTTTATATTTGACCCTAGAGTCTTGATGAGTAATACTTAGGACATCGAGAGATTAGGATATGATTAGAATATCTTGAATTGTATCTAATATGTGTTCTTGATGCTTATTTGATATAGGAAGTTTTGTGAAAGCTTGGAGTTGAGGTGAGTGATCTAATACCTAAATTACATGATTTAGAATTTGTTTTCGTTAACGAGCTTATTTGAACAAGTTTTATAAATTGTGTACTCCATGGAATAACAATGGAAGGTGAACTAATTTGTGAAATATTTGCGAATCTATTTAATGGCATTCCCAACG
>BPLS01000713.1:1779103-1810889 GCA_019656275.1 Rhododendron kiyosumense
TATATATATATATATATATATATATATAGCTCTCTCTCTCTCCCTCACAAATAGCAAGGATGGCCATTAGTTAGCTTTAGGCCTAAATTTCTTTCTTGCTTTTTAGGATTTCTATTGTGTTCTTAGTCTTTCAAGCTTTCAATATTCAAGAACTCAAATAAGTTTAAGTATTAATGTTTTTTCATGTATTAATGTTGTAGCTACTTGTTGGATCTTCTATAAAATCAAGTTTATTTTCGTTTCTATCGGTTAACTCCTATGCCTTCGATTCTTACCATGCTTAGTTCTTATGCCATGTGTGAGTAGTCGATTAGGTTCGGCCATGAGGTGAATATATAATACCTTTTGACTTTGGTTAATCTTGCATTTTTCAACTCGGAACTCGAAGTTGGTTTGTAAAATGAGAGGGTTTATCTTTTATGTAACAAAACTTGCCGATATTAATCTCCAGTGATCATGTGCTCGCACACATGGTTCCGGAGCGATGTCTCGGTTCGTGTTTGCCAAGAGAACTAAAGAACTCACTTACTTTCTGAACTATGCTTCTAGTCTTTTATTGGTTTTATAGCTAAATCTTCTGATTGATAGCCTATGTCGTGCAATTCAATCATGTTTTCGTTGAGAAGAGTTGAATGACTTAAATTACGGGTCTTAGTAACTCCAACGCCTCAGCGCTTTTAATTCTTAGTTCACACTCATTTCTAGTCTTTTTTATAAGAGAGTTTCTCCACCTTTCAAAGTAAAACCAAAAGTTGGCCGTCTAAACGCTGGAAATTCTTACACCTATAATCCGAACAAGCTATAGAGAATTTCTCTATGGGTACGATCCTGGACTTTCAGGTTATTATATTGACAACTACCTAGCCCTACGCTTGGGGTAATTCAACCTATTTCAACGTGTTATCCAAAAAGGTTACCCAAAAAGACAACCGGGGGGGGGGGGGGGTGTTGAATAGGGTTGCTAATTAAAATTATCAATAAAATTAATCTCTAACAATTTTTAACCAAAACAATATGAGCAACAGAGCAAGTAAACGAAAGAGTTAGGGAGATGAACCCAATTATAGTGGTTCGGTCCAGATTTGTCCATGGTTCGGCCTAGTCCACTTCTCCTCAAGCAACTACTTGAAGGTTCCACTAATCTTTAAAAAGATTACAAATAGTAAGTCTTGCGGGTGCTTACAAGAACCTTACACCTCTAACTTTCCCGAAAAGCTAGTGCAAGTGCAAGAGTTTTCTCCGAAAGCTCTTGAAAACAATACCACCCAAATTCAATACGAATTTGGTCTTCTAAACTTTTGAGTGTTTGACTCAAACACTCCCTTAGGATTTACAAGTATGTGAAGAATGCATGAAAGTAATCGCTCACGACTTGTACAAATTTTCTCTCAAAAAAGATATGAAAGTGGAAGAACACGGAGATTTGTAGGCTTTGATCTTTGGAGAATTTGCTCTTTGAATGATAGAGATTGAATGTGCTTGTCTTGGTACTCATCAATGAGTTCTTGAAGGCTTATATAGCCATCCAAAGGCTTCTTAGCCATTGAGAACGTGATATGGCCATTGAGGGTGTGTCGATGCAGAATATACCCGTTGAAACCCCATTGATTTGCAGTTTTTTTTGTGTGTAGAAAATATACTATTGGTCGTCCGGGCGAACGTCTGACCGGTCGACTGACGTCTGCTGGTTGAGAGCACCTACTGTAAAGACAACCGGCCTGTCAGCTGGTTCGTCAACCTGTGGCTCAAAATTTCATCTATATCAATCCATTAAAGCATGCATTGAGCTCACTAAGTCTTTGTAAGTATTGCACTTTGAATTTAAGAGACTTATGCAATATTTCAAGTCCAAAAAAATTTAGTCCGAAAAAGACTTTGCGATAAATAATTTGCGCCAAATAATAAAAACATCATCAAAATAAAAAATATAATTTTCCAACACAATGGTTAGGTTGTGGCGAAGCATATGTTTTAGAGTATCTCCAATAGTCTCAACAAATTTCAAGCCAATTTGTTGAGAAAAATTGGTTTGCCTAGCTACCAAAAACATGCTACTACACCCAATAGCCTCAACAAAGTTCAAAAGAAAAAACCGTCGTCTGCGTTTCAAACCTCTGAACGAGCGTATGACCAACACACGTGAGAATGGATCTCACTCGCTCTCACGTGCGGCCTTTGAACGGTGCATGACAGCTCCAGTGAAGTCGGTTTCCGATGGGATCGGTGGCGTTGGAATCGTCTCGACGAGATCTACCTACAATCTTGTGGGCTCAATAGGATTAGGTTTCTGTCAAAGTCACCATCACCGAAAACCTTGAAACAGAGAGAGAAAGAGTCACCGTCCTCATCGCTGTCAAATGCCGTCGAAACCGTGTATCAGAGAGAAATTGGTTAGGTTTCCGTCGAAGTCACCATCTTCGGAAACCTTGAAATAGAGAGAGATAGAGTCACTGTCCTCATCGTTGTCGAAACCATGTATCAGAGAGAAATCGGTTAGGTTTCCGTCGAAGTAACCATTGCCGAAAACTTTGAAACAGAGAGAGAAAGAGTCACTGTCCTCATCGTTGTTGAATGCTGTCAAAACCGTGTATCAGAGAGACAAACAGAGAGAGAGAGAGAGAGGCTCAAGCCAGAGGAGGAGACAACATCGGAGAAGCATAGAGAGAGAGAAAATTCATCAGACTTCGAGTTGGTGTAATGCAGTGAGGTGCATAGCATCGTGTTGCGCACCTTCGAGCTATCGGATCGTGTATCCGACGGCTTGGATCTCATCTCGGCAACCAACCATCGAGAGCCGTTCATTGCCGAGATAAGATCTGAATCGTCGGATGCACGATCCGACGATTCAAATGTGCGCATCACACCACTGCACAGCACCACCGGTTGTGGTGATGTAATGTAGCAATAGTTAAGTAGGCAAGGGAGGTAGCCAAGCTGTTGGGTGTGGTTTTGGACGGAATATCTCGGCAAAATAGCCCCGCTGAAGCTTTGTTGAGACAGTTGGAAATGCTCTTAGATGGTCTAGTTAAAAGTCGTGTATTTGAGAGGTAGATGGTATGTACTAAATCCTAAGGGGTTGGCCGATCAAGGTTTTGAACTTAGGAATTTGCTCTTTCTTTTGTTCTCTTTGCAACTCAAAAAGAATTTTAAAAAAAATTCCCCTTAGATTCTCTTTACTTTCAACATTTCTTTCTATATCTCTCTGAACTTATTACCCCTACTATTTTTCAAAAAAAATTTCAAATTCTAATCCAAACAAAACAATATTTCTCAGATTTGAAACATTTACAATGGGACACGGGGGGGCTGCTATCCCCTTGGGGACAGCAGCGTACTGCTGTCCCGATTTTGGGGTCCATCCCAATCTCGCTTCAATAATCAGAATCGTTCACTTTGTAGAGCTCATCGAGTAGAATAACTATGCAAAAAATCTGCTTATTTGAATATTATTAAGTGTCTGATTGGAGCCCATATAACTCTCAGTCCACGGGTTACAATGGATTTGATCCAGTGTTTCAAATCCATTCTTTTCAAGATAAAAAGATTCCGATCAGGCCCTTAATGATATCCAATTAAGCTGATTTTTTTCATGGTTGTTCTACTCAACGAGCTCTACAAAGTGAACGATTCCGATCATCGGAACGAGACCGGGGTGGGCCCCAAAATGAGGCACAATAGCACGCTGCTGTCCCCTTGGGGACAGCAGCCCCCCTCTCTCCTTTACAGTGCTATCATTTTTTTTTTGGGATCAGTCCATAGAAAGCAAAACTGTAGCTTTAATTTTGACTCCCAGGCAAGGAGGCGGGGGGGCTGCTGTCCCGGCTTTTAGGGCCCACTACAGTCTCGCTCCGATTATCGAAAACGTTCACTTTGTAGAGCTCGTCGAGTAGAACAACTATGCAAAAAATCAGCTTAATTGGATATCATTAAGTGCCTGATTGGAGCCCATATAACTCTCGGTCCATGGATTATAGTGGATTTGATCCGGTGTTTTGGATCCATTACTCTCGGTCCAAAACACCGGATCAAATCCACTATAATCCATGGACCGAGAGTTATATGGGCTCCGATCAGGCACTTAATAATATCCAATTAAGCTGATTTTTTGAACAGTTGTTTTACTCGACGAGCTCTACAAAATGAACGTTTCCGATCATCGGAGCGAGATCGGAGTGGGCCCGAAAAGCCGGGATAGCAGCCCCCCGCCTCCCCCAGGCAATGGATTAGCATGCGGATTAATAGAAACGCGGGTAAACGGCTTGGACACTTGAATTATAATAATAAATAAATAAAAAATGGTGTGTACTGGCGACACCGCGACAGGACTCAAATGCCGTACATACATCAGTGAAATGGTATAGATAAGATAAGATACTCCAATTGTAAGATCATTCACAAACCTCACTCTCTCTCTCTCTCTCTGAGTGTAATGGCTACGAAAAGGCGCTCTGATTTTAAGGCGACCTCGCGGCCAGCTACCATATTCGCGCAGGTGGTAATGGTAGCAGTGTTTACCCTCGTGCTTGTATGGCTCCTACACTTTAGGGGAGGCCTTGCTTTCAATTCAACCAACAAACAGAAGATTTTCAATGTAAATCTTCTCTCTCTCTCTCTCTCTCTCTCTCTCTCAAAACACTAATTACCCAACATGCATACAAAAATTGCAGATTTGGGTTTTTCTGATACTCCACCGACTAATCGAGTTTCTAATTTTCTTTTTTTCCCCTTTTGTCTTTATTTTGCAGGTGCACCCATTGCTAATGGTGATTGGGTTCATTTTAATCTCTGGGGAAGGTAAGGAAAGTTATGATCAAGGGAAAACGTTTTGCCTGCTACATGATTTTGATATATATTGATAATATAATAAGCCATATAATAAATCTGGATAATATCAACTCAAGAAGGTAGTGAACCGATAAATTTGGACTACTTTGGTTGGTTACTTTGGTAAGAATTTTGAGAAGAGTGTGGATATGGTTGAAAAGGAGATAAATCCTCTAAGGCACTGATTATTTTCTAGGATGATTGGAGAAGGTAGAGGACATATGTGTGACCCCAAGATAATACTAGAAAAGATTTTGTCCCTATATCTCTGTCCCAATTTGTTGGATCTCGTTCTGTCCTAATTGGATAGGAAAAGATATAAGAAATTTGAAAATGAAGCCGACTTTCAAAAATGACTAATATATTGGAACGGATGGAGCAATATATGGTAGTGTGTGATTAATTGTGTTATATATTTGATTTGGGTGGAAAAAAGAGTAGAGAATTATTTCTGAGTCTCTTGACAGTTGGATGAAGAGGAAAATAATTTTAAAAGTCCGGGTTTATTTAAGTAATACCGGATAAAATAATATTACCCTATGTGGTATTAATACTCTCTTGTATGGGTATTAAGCGAAGAAATAGTTGCACCCCAGTTTAGTCTCATCTTTATACCTCACACAACAAACGTGACACTAATTAATCCAGGGAAACTTGTGGGCCCACATGTTCTCCAAGCCCCTAGTCCCTTTTAATCCTGGCATGGAAGTTGCCCTTGTACTTTAGTTGCAATGCACAATGACTGCTATCCTGTGTGTTTGTCAAGTTAAAAACCCCTGCTAAAAGCTAAAAAATTGAACCTTTCCATGTAGGCTATGTATTGTGTTGATTTGTTTACAATCTAAGACTGAGAGCATCTGTGAGTGACTATTCAAAATCTAACAGTAAAATTGAACATTTCTAATTCACATGAGCCAGTACAGGACAATTGGACGGGTGAACTTATATGGTGCACTCCGATAGACATTTCAAATATGAGCTTTGAAACATTATTTTGTGAATTTATAAGAGTGTCATCTACAACAAAACAAAGAAAAGATACAATTTGCGCATTTGAAAGGCTGCTCCGGACTTTCAAAGTAAGGGTGAGATAGTGTTGGAGGTATCTATCTAAAGATTCTGAACACTAAAATCCAAAGGAAAACAAACTCACTGGGGCCTACTGTTTCATGGGTCCGTTGATGCCTAGGAAAATTGTGTACACCTGGACACACTTAGTCAAGTGTACATATATTATGAACTAACGGAGTATTTGGTTTTGAAACAGGTATCATGATGTACAAGATAGTCCCAGCATCAAAGGATACCCAGAAATTACTTCATCTCACATGGCTTTTCATAGCTCTAGTTGCTGCAATTGTGGGGATTTATGCAGTTTTCAAGTACCACAATGAGCTTGACATTCCAAATATGTACACCTTGCATTCCTGGATTGGCATGTCCACTATCTGCTTATGTGGTATTCAGGTATCACAATCAACTTTATCATCTACAAATATATGAGGACTTATACACTGAACATACCTCAATCTATGTGCTTGTGGAACTTTGGCCACCATGTTCTGATTGCATCAATTTGGTACCCAAAGGGTGAAAGGTTTGTTGATTTTCTCCCTGCGATTGACCTGAAGTATTTTTTAACATTACCTTGGTACAAGAATCTATGAAAAGGTCACCTTGTGTTGTTCGTATTGTGGCATTTTGACCCTATATTCCAAAAATATACCATTGGCTTTGTTAGTGAGTTGTAACTACTTCAGGCTCAAGGACTACTTAAAAAAACACATCTTATTTGAGGTGCTAAATGGTACAAGAGGAACCAAAAAGGCCACACTAGACATACATTTGATCCAGATGTAGATACAATTTTCTTAGTTTGTAATTTTGTATAACATTACTCTAACAAAGTTCAATCGTTAAGTTGCGGCTTTTAATTTTGACGAAATGTCGTCCACAATCTTCACCTAAGGTTGTGTTTAGATCTTCGACTACGGAGTAGAAACCAGTAGGTAAGAGGAACACAACTTGAATTTGTGAGAGGAATATTCCGTATAATTTCTTTCCTCCACAAATCAAAGATCTAAATACAACCTAAAGTTGAATATTCATTTGTTGTTTGCTTTCACATGTTCTAAACGCACCCCATCATTTTGGGTCTTCATAAATGATTGAATCATCCAAATCAAGGTTTTAAATACCGAGAGCGGGCCGCATAATGGCAACAGTCGGAGTGTGACAGTATCCGAAGTTATCGAAATGATAACTACGGATTTTTTGAAATCAGTTGTGGTGGGAATCATGATTGACGGTCCTAAAGTTTTTGAAATCAGTTTTAGTGAAAAAAATATAGAGCACTTAAAGCAGTTGTAGCGGCCGAGTATCAGTTTTGTAGCAAACCAAAAATCGGATATGCACGTTTTTGTGGTCTCACCATTTTATCGGAATGTAACGAAGACCGAAAAACCGCTATGTGATGGCCAGCACACTACACAACGACTGCTATTTAAACCCTTGTTCCAAATACTAACCCAAATCTTCGTAATTACTTGTCTCAGTGGACGGTTGGTTTCTTCTCCTTCTTGTGGCCTGGTGCAGAGCAGGAAACAAGGGCTAGGCTCATCCCATGGCACGCTGTGTTTGGCATGGTCATCTTCCTCATGGCTATTCTCACCGCTGAAACTGGTTTGATTGAGAAATTCACCTTTTTAAAGCTAACGGCGGACAGCCAGGAAGCTCTCATAGTTAACTTTACCGGTCTTTTACTGATCCTATTTGCTATCTCTGTTGGCCTCTCTGTTTTCCTTCCGTGGAAACATTGAGATACCAGCTTAAAGTTCTTGTTTCTATGTGTTGGTGTACCTATACCTTCATTTCAGTTGTACGTACTTGTCTAAGGTTTTATGTGATAGTGGCCAGCGATAGAAGGACGCAACAATAGATAGAAAGACGCAACGATGCGTGTTTTTAGTGTGAAATGAATCAATGAGATATGGTATTTGGTGAATGATTATTCAGTGGTTAGCATGATAAAGACAACAAAATAAATTAGTTAACAATTCTCATTCCCAAAATTCCATTTCATCTGGGGCTGAAAGTAAATATATGACTACTTACCCAAATGTAACTATTATTGTCAGTTAAATGGTTCCAAGCACCTTTTTCGCTTTACTTCATTTTATTCCTTTCGACAGCATCCCTAGCAGACTGTCAGGTTTTAGGCAGAGCCTTTAATTAGGGAAAATGATATCCTGTAATTTATACCTGTCAAGGATAAATTAAGAACATTTGTTAATACTGAAAATATCTTTAGCAGGTATTAATTATCAAAACACGTTATTGACCTTCATTTTCCCCTTTAATTATTAGTTTATCTTTTAAATTCCTTCCCCTCTTTTCAAATTTGAGATATGAATGGGTAATTGATTTTGACACTTTATTTTTTTTTGATAACTACACTCCTATATATATATTGTACCAATTCAAATAATTTGTATTGTACGTAGTCTAATGTATTAATATAACCACCGTTATGAACCAATCCCGTGGTTAAATTGTAACCGACCTGTATAACAAAAATAAGTTTTGTTTAGAATGAGTAATACTTAGTACAAAAAGATCAAAATAAGGAGTAAAACAATATGCATTTTAGAGTGAGTCCATAGCAAAAAATCATTTTTCATCAAATTATAAAGTGAAGTAACAAAAGTATAATATCAAAGCTAACTTTTGAAATATCATGCTCTTATGGAAAAGTAGTCGTAGAGGCGTCAACCATGAGATTGGATACTTGGTATCTCTGTCTCTCCCTCTCTAAAAATTATGAAGTATTCATGGGGGCATGGCAACCTATCATGGGATCCTTATAAATAACCATCACGCAAATTTGTGGAGCTCATTATACTTTTCGGGGCTCATAAAATGTGTACGGGCGCATGCGCAATTGTTCGTGTATGTGAAAATGAAAATTTCTGGGCAGAACATCGGACAAGACCACTCTTGCCCGATCCCCTCATTGACTAGGCAAGAATACTAGTAGTTACATATTCTACAGCAATTTTTTTTTTTTTTAGTTTCTATTATCAGCTGTTTCTCCACGATGCCGAGTTTCACGAGTGATTATTCAATGCTCTTGGACCACCACCATGTGGCATCCAGGGGCCTCTGCCCCCACATATTCATGTGGGGTCGATATAGTGAGTCATGGTCCACGTGAATGTGGGTGATTAAGGCCCTTAGAGCACCACGCGCGGTGCTCCAGAGCACTTAACAATTTTTCGAGTTCCACACCTTCGCATGTCAGGGTACTAAGAAGGCACACAGGAAAGCGAAACAGAAGCGACAAATTCAAAATTTACAACAGAAACAATCGTTGGATTTGCATTTACAGAACCACCCACCCAGAATCCAGATTGCAAAAAAACAAAAAATCCAAAGAAGAAATACATAGCAAATTGTAACTCAAATGAAGATCTAATTGCACTAGCACAAAAACTGGAACACTGAAGTGCTGAAAAATTACTATCGAAAGAGTTCAACCTTCAAAATAGATAAACACAACAACAAAAGGACAATTGCTACACATTGTGCAGCAACATTTCAATATTTTCTACAATCAGCTCTCTTTTCCATGCTGAATCTCACACCTCTACACTAAAAAGAACTTATTTTGCACGTCAGACTAGCAAGAGGGTACATAGGAAAGCAAAACAAGAGAAGAAAAATTCCAAATTGTACAACGACGTTCAATTTGCGTTTGAAGAAACGCCCAGAATCCAAAACCACAAGCTACATACCATAGTCACGTCAACTGTAAATGGACAATGGTTACTCGGAGGCTAGAAAGGGAATTATACCCGCTGCTGCTTTGTTGCCTCCATCCTCTCTAACAATCCGGCAATCTCCGCTTGCATCCTCACCTTCATCTTGTAATAGTCGATATGCGAATCTTCCAAAACCTTAAGCTCCTCCAGTTTCTTCCTCCGCCGCTCTTCAGTTTCTTGCAAACAAAGTTTTGCCAACTTATCTGCGTACTCCTCGTCCATTTTATCACTCTTCATCCGAACCATCCGTCTGTAATTCTCTGAGTCTCTTCTTGCTTCGTCTGCTCGCGTTTGGAACATCCGTGCTTCCGCTTCCTTAACCCGCACAATGCTTTCCAAGCTGTCAAACCCATCTTTCTTTGACAACTTCACGGACCACTCGTCCTCTATCATTCTGTCACCCATGAGGGCTGTGTTCAGATTGCTCTGATGAAGATCGTGAGGTAACATATCCGGCCTTCCATTTGCGGAGATTGTGTTGTAGAAGGTCTTTGGAGACTGTGAGCTGGTTTTTCGGGCTTCGTCTTTTCTCAGGTTAGTTTGAGTCACAGGCAACTCTTTCGGGGGCACACTTGAAGAGGGGAAATCTGACATGCCATCTGTGTCTATTATCATTCGAAAAGAAAAAAAAAAACAAATGCATATAAATTCAAATTCAGTGTAACCTAGAAAGAGGGAGAAAAGAACTAATTGGTGCATGCAAATTGCAAAGGAACACATGAGAGGAAAGAAGATAAAAAGAGGAATAAAAGAAATGCATACCACCGAGATCATTGATCACAGCAGATGTAAAAGCTCGCATGGTAAAACTTTGAAGCACAATAAGGCCATATTTGATTGGTTGGACTAATAGTTAGCTAATACCACACAGGATGAGACTAATAGCGATGGGAATACGAATACTGCATCTCCCAAAGTACAATAGATCCCATGCTTTTTTGGATTCGTTATCCAACAGATATGTAATCAATCCTCTAACTGCGGCAGTCAAATGCCGGAAATGCGACCCTACAGATTTTTAGTCCACTTATATTGTCTTATTCGGCCAATCAAACAGACCTAAAGTTTCCTGTTTAAATGCTTCACGCTTTTTCATTACTACTAGTGCATAACAGATCCACATTTCAAAGGCAATGATGCTAGATTTGGTCCACTTGGTGAACCAAACATGACTGTGACTTTCTTTCATTCATCTTAAATCATCCGGTGGAAACAACCAGTGATGTTTTATGCCTAATCCGTGTTATTCCCACTTCCCACCTTCCATTAACACAGCAGCATATACTCCACAATTCGCATTAACTGGTGAACAGTACATGGAGGGAGACACTACACAGGATTTCCAAATTTTCATCATAGGCGACGAATGCCCGACTTTATTTTGTGAGCGTGGGCAAAAAGAGTATTTTTAGGCAGCTTCATCACTCATCACTTCCAAAAAAACCTGTACAAGTATTTCAGTGTACAACCATGTGGACCATGTGTCACATGCACAAAATCCAGAACACTTGCCACCACAAGACCCAGTAGTTTAGAGAGAGAGAGAGAGAGAGGTACAAAACTAACACGCAGACAAAAATAGCAGCTAAATTTGAAGCTCTGCACTGCAGGGAAAAAGATAAACATACGCAACAAAATAGGGGAAAAACCCAAAGACAAGCTTATGTAATTCACACTACATAGACCACAAAACATTTTCTTACCAAAATCTTAAGACCATCTAGCGGAGCTCATTCAATAAGCATCATCGAGTTATTCTCAAAATAACAAGAAAAAACCCATCCAATCTCGCGCAAGAAATGCCTAGTAGGTAGGAGTCAACGTATCCGAAATCCAGCGCTATGTCTTACCAAGAATTGCAACAAGTCAGGTTATTAGACAAACCAGACCATCCTAATCTTAACTCAAGTAAGAGACAGGCTGGCCCGTCTCAAAGGTTACGGTTTAGGTCAATATATTGACTAATAAATTGTTGCCCCAGAAAATGCTAAAGTACTGATGCAGGCACTATTTTAGAAAACACAAATTCTATACTTATTAAGTTATTATTCCAGTATTAGTTTCTTAGTATGACTAATGCAACTTCAGCACAGACAGCTAAGAATATTAAGAAATAGCTAGTAAGGTTGATTTGGTCTACCTATTCTAGAATACTTGGTCTACAAAATCAGTTGCTTATTTTTTATTTCCCTTTCACTATCCCTGGGATAAATTCCTAGTACTCTAAATACGGATGTATAATGAAGGGCTACTAAGTTGTGTTGTTTATAATAATTGAATTAATACAGTCTTACACACTAGACAGAGTTTCTCTAGATTTCGTTGTGTTTGTGATTGTCCTTGTTGCACATTCTTCTTTCATAGACTCTTCCCTGCATCGGGTACACTTAAAATTAGTAAACCTCTATGGCATTCCTCTATTGTTTTAGATGCTTCGCACAGCTACATCATGAAGGATAGCGGCAAAGAATAGAACATCGGTGCTACTGTTCTCCAAGTCCCACCTGCTCCTACTGAAATAGGTCAACATAGAGGGGATTCAATTGAACACAAGCATATCCATCAATTCACAATCCACAAGCCCCAAATCTAACTAAATAACAAGGGCATTGTTCTCAAATAACTAAATAATAAGGGCATTGGCATTATCTAAGGAAAAACAATCACTCTGTAACATGTCTAAGGAGAGGATATCAGGCCCAGATCCTACCTCACACCGTATAAACCTACCAATCTAACAAGAAGCCATTAAACCTGTAAACAAGACAAAGACAGACAAAATCCGAAAAACAATCACTCTGTAATCTGTCTAAGGAGAGGATATCCGGCCCAGACCCTACCACACGCCATAGAAACCTACCAATCTAACTACAAGCCATTTAACCCGCAAACAAGACAATGACAAAATCGTTAAACGTAATCATATGTTGTCTTCGGTCCAACAGCAAGGTTTCAACCAAACAACCACCAGTTGAAATTTAGCATTCAATCTTCAAATGAGTGGTGGTCTTTAGTGTTTCCTTACTAAGAACACGCCAAAACCAAAAATATTGGATTGGAATTCCTCTTTTAGGCTTTGACAAATGCTTGAAAACTAGAATGATAAGCAATTGAAATGAAGTATGTCAGGAAAATACAAGCAGAAGACGATACTAATTATGTTCACCACTTGTTATCCAACATCTCCCTTGGATCCATGAATAACAGATTTGCAAGATATACTAATTAAGTTCCTATAGGTAATGGTAGCCAGTAAGGACACTAAATAACAAACCAACTAGTATCCAAAATGCTTATGTGGCATTAGTATAAAAATGTACCAATGGTTATGAAGATATAAGGGGGTCAATGCATTAATGTGTAGCACTGGCACATAACATTTTGCACACTAGTTGGTAGACCACTAAGTCTCCATAGACTTTCCCATTTCTATAAAATTTTCTAGCAGTTAATTGATAAAAAGAGCAAATGGTCAATACCACAACTTGATATAACAAGACCAGGTTCTGGAACTCACAGTGAAAAAACTGGACGATGTAACTGCAGACATCGAAAGGAGACATCAATTTACTTTCAAGCTTCTTGAGCATTTGGTCAGCCTTATTATGCAGCTCCTTCCCTTTGAAATCTTCACTTCCCCGAAATATATTCCTCACACAGTCAAGCTCCTTTATTAGAGTTTCGAGACCCCAATCCTTTGCGCACGACATAAACACGTCCTTTACAAACCCAAACATCTCCGAAGCATGACTACACCCAAGGCAATGAAATTGCATTTCAGTCGTCCCCGATGGCCCCTTCAAGCTGGGACCCGGCTTTATGAGATTCCTTTGGATGCCACAAGCAGCATGACACCAGTGCGAACAAACGTCACATCCAACCCAACTACAAGTGTTGTTGGCACAATCAAAGTTCAAACAGACAGGACACATGCACTCACTACAAAACCCTTTCTTTGTAGAGCAAATCTTGCAATCACAGTCTTCAACAGGCAAAACCCTCTTGCAATTGACATTTCTACACCTTTCCAGTACAAAAATTTCCACCAGCTCAGGTAGGGGAATGCGACTTTTTCCGGATACAAAATTTCCAAGACCCATTTTGATCGAAACCAAGATTTCCATTTGGTTCACATTAGCTTTTGAGAGAGTCTCTTTTGTTAGATCAGATCTTCTTTCTAGCTTATTCTGGAGGCTCGCTAATTCCTCTCTCCTTTCAGCAATGAGATTCTTCAAATACTCCTTTGTGGATTCAACGGTTTCCTCGGAAAGCTCCTGAACCATTTGGGACATGGCAGGTACAGACTCTGATACGATGTCCCGAATAATCCTCTCTGGCCTAGACATCTTACGGACTCTTCCTCCATCCAAACTCTCCACACCTCTCAAATGATCTGAGCCTTTTCCTCTTGAATCACCCGATTGAGTTTCCATCATTGGCCTCGCAGGAAGCTCAGAAGGGAAAAAAGAATGATTATTATCAGAGCTTGTTGTGCGATAAATACTGTTGTTACCTGAATCCTTATTGATTCCACCGCGATTACCTTGCATCAACGCGAAAATACCACCTCCATGATTGGATAATGCCACCCCATCTCCAACAGGCCTAAATCGACTATGGACAGAACCATTAGTCCCCTCCCCACCATTCCAAATCTGTTCGCAGTCTCTCCTGTAACTCCCCATTGAACCCTCATAGTTCTCCGTGGAATTGCGAGTGAGGGAGCAACTAGGATTGTGTGAAAAAGGGTGGGAATACGAGTACGACATCGAAGCTGCTGTAAAATCGTTAGAGTATGTTGTTTGGGTATTATTATTTGATGGTGCCAAAGACTGGATACTCCTACTAGGCCTAGCCGCTGGGGGATCGGGATTCGGTACGGATTTTGGTACAGGATTTGAAGCGGCTAGCGAGAGAGACACATCAGGCAAACCGAGAGAAAGATTAAGAGTCTCTATCTTAGGTTTCTTATCCCTATTCTCTCGGTCAATTTCATCATCCTCAACATCTCTCTTTGATGAATTCCCCTTGACCTCATTCAACTGAAGAAAATCCCTCTCTACCCATCCATTACTCTCCTGATTTTGATCCTCACAAACTACTTCTTTTCCTTTGTAACTCACTTTCTCAAAAGAATTCAGCAAGTTTTTCCAGGGAATCTCTTTCTCGGGAAAACCCAGCTTGGAATTATCACAAAGGTAGCTTAGGGTTAGCTCTTGGGACCCAGAATTCCCAGTCTTTGAAGGGTTTGACTTAAACCCTTCACGACCCATGTCTGATTCCCTCAGGAAATCAATCCCCTTTTCAGGAAAACCGATTTTCTCATCTGGGTTATCCAGGTTTTGTTCAGAAATGTGATTTGTGAGCTTCTTCTGAGAAATTTCCCCTCCATCAGCAGAGAGATCTTTCTCTTTCAACATGATCAAAGAGCGAGAGAGAGAGAGAGAGAGAGAGAGAGAGAGAGAGATCAGGACGTACCAGTTATAGATAGATAGAGATAGAGAGGGAGAGAGAGAGAGAGAGAGAGAGAGGAGAGAGACAAGGGTAATCCAGTGAATTCAAGAGAACCTGATTCCCCTTCTGCTTGTTCCCTTTTGCGCCGCTTTGATTCTCTTGAACTGCATGTCTCTGCAACGGCTGTTTTTTTCTTGATACTAGCAGAGAGGGGGAGAGAGAATGGGGGAGGAGAGAGAAAATAGCCGATGCTTGTTTTGGTTTTGTCTTGAAAGTGAGATTACGGAAACGACCAATGGTTTGAATGGGAATTACTACAGTACCTTACAATGGTAACTTTGACTTCCCTCTTCCTTGTAGTTTCCCTTTTTCAACAATTTGATCTTTACTAGTAGTAGATGTCTAGAAAATCTACTTCTTTTTAGGGAATTTTTAGGCCCCATTTCCGCTATCTTTTTTTTTTTATTTTTATGTGAGTATTTGTGAAAAATTCTAGGAGCATATTTTGAGATATTATCTTTTAAAAAGTTGTTATAAGTGTTTGCCAAAAATTCTTGTAGTAACAAATTTTGAGAATTTAAAAACAGATTCCAAGATGCTAAAATAGGAAATAAAATCAGATTCTACAGAAGCAAGGTTTGAGATGTTTTTCGGATCCAATTTTAGATTTAAGTATTCTGGAAGCTAATTCTCAAATTTTGCAATAAACAATACCAACTTTTACTACAACTTAATTATAATTTCACAACTATCGCAAACAGTATATATGCTTCGATTAAAATCAGAAATCTAAAATCTGCATTAAAAACTGGAGCTAAAATCTAAAATTTGTATTCATAGCTACAATCATTACCATATTTCCTTTAATTAATAATTTATTGCAAACAGTATATATTTGCAATAACTTATTGTCAAAAGTAAAGTTGTTTCTCCTACATTTAAACTTTTTTTCACATCCATTTTTCCTTTTGACCTCTACCCTCCATTTCTTCTATATCATCTTTAAGTTATAGTTAAGTGAAAACAACTTGACTACAACTACAAGAAATAGTCCATAACTTTTAGCCTAGTGAAAATGCCCCCTTATTTTGTTGGAAGCCATTCAACTTAATATCCAGTTTACTCAGAAATAAAAAAAAGTAAGATTATTTAAATAATTCTCTTGAAAAAATTTAGAATAACAAAACTAGGGCTTTGTTCATTTCTATTTTTAACTTTGTTTTTATTTTCTAATCATTATCCTATTTTTCTTTTCAATTATTACCCTATTTCTCCAATTATTACTTTCATTTCTCTCTCTACTCATTACCCTTCTCTCCAATCATTATCATATTTCTCTCTTTACTCACTACCAAAACTAAAATACCCAAAGATGAAAACCAAACAAAGCCTAGGTGATTTTGACTTATTTTTAGCTTCCCAAAAATCCTCTCTCCCTGTCGCAATGACCATATACTTCTTCCATTTTATATATTGCTAATCTTTTTTGGAAAACAAAAAACAAAAAAATAATAATTTTCCAAGGAAAATGTAGCAAAAATATCATGCAAAGTTATATTTTTTAAAAGATAATAATAAGATTTTAAAAAATGACAAGCAAAATGTAGGGAAGAAGTTTTTTCTTACCATCAAATGCCCTTCTCTAGCACATTTTTTCGTTTAATCCATATATACACTTTAATAATCTGTCCCACAAAAAGGTGTGGTGAAGGAAGAAGCTAAAAGGCACAACGTGGCATAAGACCACCAAATAATTTTTCACGAGACAATGTTCCCGGAACTGCAAATTGTGACAGTTTACTTTTCCTCATTTCCCTCCTCAATTTTTCTTCGTTGGCCCATGCACTTTGTTCCACGAGTAATTATTCAATAGTTCATAAGTACCGTCACGTGATATTCTGAATCACTTATAACTGCACGTTCTTATGGGATTCATGCATTTAGTAGTTGACCCTACAAAATTAATGTGTAGTTATAAAGTAGTCCGAAGTATTACGTGTCAGTACTCCCATACTATCATATAGTAATTTCACTTGTCCTGCTCTCTGTTTATTTCACCTGTGAAGCTCTGGGAGCATTTTGTCATTTTTTGCAAGTGGGCGAGATGCCGAAGCTTTTCTTCAAGCATTTTAATCCACGTGCTTGTCAACTTCATCGTTTCCAAACCAATTATTAGCTGCGTCCTTTTTTCGGTTCCTTTGCTCATTTTTTGGTTCAATTATTGGGAAAAGGATGGGGGCTGAAGAGAGCCACGATGGTCAGCCCCTCAATGGGATCCACCTGCGTACGTAAATAGGCTACGGAGATGTTTGCGAGCACTTGAGCCTCGGCTCGATTCTGTTCTTATTATTAGTAAGTGATCGAGTTGAGTTTGAACGGATTATTTGGCTCCTATAATAAACGAGTCGAGGTTGAGTTAGCTCTACCTTGGCTCGTTTAATATCCGAATCGAGCTTGAGATCTTAAATCTAATCGAGCTCGAGCTCGAATAGTTTTGCTCGATTCAAGCACAATCTTACTCAAATGCCCTTAAACTCGGGTCGACTCGTTTGTATCCCTACATAATGTAAACCTATATCATTTTTGCAAGGTGGCGAGGTCAAGTAGGACCTAAATTGGTGGCTGGCCCCAAACAGCCACAAGCTCAATGGTGATGCTCAGCTGGAACGTTCAGGGGATAGGGCGACCCCTAACGTTTCAGATCTTACGAGGGTTGTGTACAACCCATCGCCCTCTAGTCGTATTCCTCATGGAGACAAAGAATAAGAGGAATGCACTAGATCGAATAAAAAGGAGTCTCAAGTTCGAAGGTAGCTGCTACGTAGAACCGGAAGGAATGTCTGGGGGTCTGGCCCTATGGTGGAAAGAGGAAGTAGATATCGAGGTAAGATTTAAAACCAAAAACTTGATTCGTTGCTTGGTTAGATGGCCTTCAAGTTCGGAGGCTTGGTTAACTACTTTTGTCTACGCTCCTCCTATTCCCAAAGATCGTGTAATCTTTTGGAATTCGTTGAGAATGGTAGCGAAAGAGAATAAACTCCCTTGGCTCTGTGTGGGGGACTTCAATGAGGTGGCCTCTATGTGGGAAAAGGAGGGAGGTAGTGAGGGTAATGGCAGAAGAATTCAAAACTTTCAGCAACTTATTTCTGATTGTAATTGGATGGATTTGGAATTTAAAGGCCCTGCATTTACTTGGAGCAATAACCAAGGTGGAACGAGCAACATTCGTGAAAGGTTGGATAGGGCCATGGCAACAGTTTCTTGGAGGCTGTTGTACCCCACGGCTCAAGTCTTCCATGAAGTCATGGTGGGTTCTGACCATAGCCCTCTTCTCATCAAAGTGAGTATTCCATTGAAAAAAGTCCCTTACCAATTCAAATTTGAAAGTCTTTGGGCCACCAGCGATGAATGCCCAGATATCATTGCAAAAGCTTGGGCATCTGAATGCCCGGGCTCTGCTATGTTCAAGCTGAGATCAAAGTTGAGGAAATGTCAAGAATACCTTAGAGAGTGGAGTAAACGAACTTTTGGAGACAACAGGGACAAGATCAAGGATCTAACAGAGAAACTTAGAATTATTCAGGGGCTTCCTTATGACCCAGATAATGTCGAATTACAAAAGGCACTAACAAAGGATCTCGAAATCACTCTGCTAAGAGAAGAAATGTATGTTCACCAAAGATCTAGGGTCAATTGGTTACAGTTTGGAGATAAAAATACGGCCTTTTTTCATGCCACACTCTTGCAAAGAAGACAAAGAAATCAGATGAGCACCATTCGAAATGAGCAAGGATCGTGGCTTAAGGAGGAAAGTGAGATCAAAGGACATGTGAGAAGCTTTTTCTCTTCCCTATTCAATGCCTCTGGAGAGAGAGATTTCAGACAAGCTTTAGAGGGGGTGGATGGTATTATTTCTGAGAGAACGAATCAACAGCTTACAAGGCCAATCTCCACTGAAGAGATAAAGCAAGCGAAAGATGATTTGGGAGCATTGAAGTCACCTGGCCCTGACGGATTTCCTGGGCTGTTCTATCAGAAATACTGGGGGATTATCGAAAAGGAGGTATGTATGGCGGTGAAAAGTTTTTTTGATTCAGGATATCTGCTGAAAGAATTTAACTACACCCATTTGGTGCTCATTCCCAAAGTTCAAGCCCCAGAGTATCTAAAACAGTATAGACCCATCAGCCTTTGCAACTTTATTCTCAAAATCATCACGAAAATCCTGGCAAACCGACTTAAAGCATGCCTAGGAGACATCATCTCCCCAAACCAATCAGCGTTCGTACCGGGTAGGCTAATCCAAGATAACATCATAGTTGCCCATGAAGCTTTCCATCATCTCAGAAGGAAAAAGAATGGATTTGGAGGTTACATGGCCATAAAGCTAGACTTCAACAAGGCCTACGACAGAGTTGAGTGGGATTTCCTTAGAGCAGTGCTTGTAAAGATGGGGTTTAATTCTAAATGGATCCAATGGGTTATGGAGAGTGTTTCGTCTGTGAGCTTTGGTGTTTGTGTGAATGGGGAAGTTAAAGCAAAGGTCAAACCTGGTCGGGGGCTTCGCCAAGGTGACCCTCGCTCACCTTATCTCTTTCTCCTTGTTAAGGAAGTGCTTTCCAACCTTCTTAACCGAGCAATTCAGGCAGGCTCCCTTTCTGGTTTCCAATTCAATCACCACTGTCCTAATCTATCCCACATTTTTTTCGCAGATGATGCACTTCTGTTCTCAAAGGCTGAATTAAATGAATGCAGGGTGGTGCTAGACATTCTGAAAATTTATGGTGAGGCTTCTGGGCAAGCGGTGAATCTGGATAAATCAGGGGTTTTCTTCTCGTCAAATCTCAACCCGATTGATAAGCAACTTATATGTTCCTTTTTGGACATCCCTCCTTTAAAAGATGATGCCAAGTACTTGGGACTCCCATCTCTTTGGGGGCGATCAAAAGCAGACTCCTTGTCCTTCTTGGTGGAGAAGACCTTGAAAAAGCTTCAGGGGTGGAAACGGGAAAGAATGTCTCAAGGAGGGAAGGAAATCTTAATTAAAGACGTGGCCCAAGCTATTCCCTCCTACGCGATGGCGTGCTTCCTCTTCCCAAACAAAGTGGCGGACAAGTTAAACTCAGTGATTCGGAATTTCTGGTGGAAAGGCACACCTGAGAACAGAGGTATTTGCTGGATGGCTTGGGATAACTTGACTGGACCGAAAGATGAAGGTGGAATGGGCTTTAGGGACTTCAAAGCTTTCAATGAAGCTCTTCTCGCCAAACAGGGTTGGCGCCTTCTTATGAATCCCAATTCATACTGGGCCAGGATCATGAAGGGTATCTACTTTCCCAACTCCTCCTTCCTCCAGGCAACTAGGGGAAACAAGGCCTCTTGGGCATGGGCAAGTATTCTAAAAGGCAGAGAGATTCTCAAGCAGGGACTAAGATGGCAAGTGAACGATGGCTCAAATGTCAAGTTCTGGGAAGACAAATGGATACCTTCTCTGCCCAATTTTCAGATTTCCTCTTCTAAGCCTCTGGGTTGCGAGATTAACAAGGTGTCTGAAGTGATTAAGCAGAGAACGAGATCTTGGGATATGCAGAAACTGAGAGAGATAATCTCGGAGGAAGAGACCATGGCCATTGCTCAAATTCCTATCCCGTCCTTTCCAAATCCGGACAGACTTATTTGGCACCATTCACCCCAAGGTAATTACACTGTTAAATCTGGATATAGAGTCGCCCGCTCGAAATCTTGTGGAACCCTGGATAAACCTGAATCCTCTTTCAAACCCAATAAACACTTGTGGAAAGTCATCTGGAAGTTGGAAGTTCCCCCTAAAGTGAGAAATTTCTGGTGGAGGGCTTGCAAGAATATTCTCGCTTCCAAGGAAAACCTTTTTAAAAGGAAGTGCTCTCAATCCCCCTCTTGCTTAATCTGTTTGGGGGAAGTTGAGTCCGTGGAGCACATTCTCACTCAGTGCCCATGGACGAGACCCATCTGGTTTGGTAGAGATCTCCACTCTTTGATTAATCCGGATAATTGCCCTTCTATGTTGAGGTGGACCTCCAATATTATCGACAGCAGCCCTAGTCTAAAAGAAGCAGCAAAGGTTATCGGAAAAGTGGCTTTTCAAGCCTGGTTTATTTGGAAAAGCAGAAATGGTTTGGTGTTCAACCATGAGCAGGTAGATCCTTCGTCCACAATTATTAGAGCTACTAAGGCTCATAATGAATATGAATCGATAAACGCTGTTCAGAGACAGGTTTTGGATCATTGTGATGACCCCCCTCTTGCCATTACGGCATGGAGAAAACCTACCCCTGGCAGCTTTAAGATTAATTGTGATGTAGCAATGAATCGAGAAGGCCTAAGGGCTAATGCAGCAGTTGTGGTTCGCAATGACAGGGGAGAATTGACTGATGGCTCCACACACTCCTTCAAGTGCTCTTCTGTCCTTCAAGGTGAATTAGAAGCTATAAGAAAGGCTTGTTTTCTGGCTAGAGATATGTGTGCTGTCCCGGTGACCATTGAATCAGACAACAAGACAGCTATTTTGCTTAGTGCATCTGAGTTGGTACCTCCCTGGGAGGTCTACCCTTTGATTATGGATATTCGGGAAGTTAAAAAGCTACGAAATCTCGAGTTTATTTGGGTCAAAAGATCGGCTAACAAAGTTGCGCATCAGGTGGCCTCTTTGGCAGCAAAGGGGAAGCTTTCGTTAGATTGGGTAGCAAATTCCCCAGCTTCTTTAATTAGTTTTTTACTTCATGATGTATTGTCTGTTCCCTTGTAAGCCTTCGGGCGTTTTTTCCCAGTCAAAAAAAAAAAGTAGGACCTAAATTGATCCGGAGTGGCATTGCTTAATGAGACTCCACTTCTGTTATTACATCTTATGCATAAAAATGTGAAGAGATAGGTTATTACGTGTACATTCATATAATTAAATATTCTCGTTGACTTTATTTTGTTGACAAGAATTAAAGTTTTGTCCGACTCTCTTCTACTCTTCAAATAAAAACCATTGAAATAGTATTATTATAGTTATGATCCAAACGGATATTTTTAAAAAAAAGAATCTTTCACAATATCTCTACAAAATATATGAATTTATCTTAGTACCGGAAGGTCCTAACCGAATTACCTTACCATAAAAAGGTAAGTTGGATTAAAATTGGGGTGAACCCCACGAGGTAACTCAGGCCCTGTTTTCTATTTAAGAGAGATACAGTACTATATGGAGTACTAAATTATGAGTTTGACTAAATATTTTTGTTTTTATCCTCAGTTTGACTTTATCTGATATGACGAATTTTGAGTATCCAAAACACTCGTAAAAAAAATGGTTACTATATATGCAAGTTGTGTGACAGTTTCTTTGACTCTACTTTAATTTTAAGAGTAGAACAACATCAGCCAACTTGGAAAATACTTCTCTCACAAATGAAGATTACTCTTCTAGTATATCGTAAAAGTTTCTCAGTTTCGAGTTCGGAATGCGTTGCTGGGGTGGGGTACTTGTGCCACCTCACTTCTTTTTTTTGGTAATACAGGTTGTCCCAAATCAGTTTGTGCACACTTCGGACTAGTTCCTACAGTTTCCTCCATAGCATTTTCACACGCTTATGCATTGGGTGAGGTGCCAACGTCGTAAAAGGAGTGCCACCTCACTTTTGAACATAGAAATTCTTTTACAGCAATGTAATTGAAGCACTTTAATTTACGCATTTCAACAACTTGATGTTTTCTATGGAGAACGTAAATATCATGATTTTAAAAAATAAACGATAGGATTCTAAATGAGAAATTGAAACATTAGATCAAGCATTTAAAATTATTCGATTGAGCTAATTTTTCATCAAGCTACTCGAAAAAATATTTTAAAATTTATGAACAACTTGAACCATTTGTATGGATCCCAAAAGTGGCCACCTTCACCAATTAGTGCACCATATATCGGTGTAACCTGTCGGCGATCAAAGTACTCTAGTTATGAACCTAAAACCAAAGAGTTGACATAATGGCTGCAACTTGCACTGACAGAACCACATTGGAGCCGGCACCACCGAACTTTGAAATATTTAATTGACAACAATGTATATAATTTTAAGTGATAAAATAGTAAATAGTCTTATAATGTAAAAGATTTTAGTAAAAAAATCACGTTATTTTATAGTATTGTCTTTTATATTTTTGCAACTTTCATTATAGATGATAATTAAACATATATGAGCGTTTTTAGTTGACTAAAGAATATAAAATTAATAATTCCCAATAATTGTTGCTGCATTGGACCGGTGTGGTGTAATTTTCGTAGTTATTCTAATCAGATAAATTATTTTAATAATATATATTAATGAGTGCACTTTCATATGGATGCGTTATTATGTTGGCTCTCCTACGCTAAAATCTTAATCACGTCCGTGAATGTGTGGTTGAGGAGCTAGCTTCTTTAACATAGGTGAGACTAGACTATCTTATTTCTTTAACATAAATGAGGCGAGACTGTATTGTCATTGTGACATGCAATGCAACTACTCTTTTCCTATATATGCCCTCGTCAAAACGGTTTTAACAAACATATGGAGTATGGAAAGTGCTATAATACATACATCTTATTTTGGTGTGTATCATATGCACCCTCATTAAAACACACACAAGATGTTATGAATCTATTGTTAAAAAGTTACAAATTATATTGATGAAAAATTATGAATTTTTAGTATAAAAGTTATGATACGAAATAAAATGTTATGAATAACCGGTCCTACAAGTAATTTTTTATAAGGTGACATAATATGTACCACACAAATAATGCATATAATACACACCTTAAAAGGGTGTGTAGTGTTTAAGGTGTGTATTGACAACTTTCCCATGGAGTAAACAACTCTTGAGTGCATTTCTACACATTTTCACTACATCATTCATTACATTCTTTATGGGACTCATTTCGTGTCCAACAAAAAATACAGAAAAATATCCATAAATTTTAAAATAATATTTTAGGGAGCCCCGTAAAAAATCAGCTCTAACGGGTATCGATAAATATTATTTCTGGATTCTTATGTTTGAAACTACGCAGTTGAGCATTTTCGGTCCTATAAATTGAGAAAAAATACTTACCGATACCGGTTAAAGCTAATTTTTTACAGGGCCCCCTAAAATATTATTTTAAAATTTATGGATATTTTTCTGTATTTTTTGTTGGACCCGAAATGAGTCCCATAAAAAATGTAGTGAATGGTGTAGTGAAAATGTGTAGTGTATGTAGCATTCCTGTTTCCTAATTTCTTTCCTAGAGGGAATGCTCCGCGTTTAGCCTGACCAAGTGACCATGGACTTGGGGCTTGTTTGATAACCTAAATTCAGCACTTAATACTGAATCAATTAAGTAATAAGTGACTCAGTAGGTTTGATAACCACATTTCATATTGCTTAACAAATTAAGTACCACTTAAAATATAGGCCAAAAAGTTGAAAAAAATTAAGTAGCTTTGAGCTACTTAATTCTGGTTGAATTTTTGTGTACTTACATTCAACAGTCATACCACCACTACAATCACTTCCACCAGCACATCCATCACTCCACCACCACCACCACCACCACTCCACCACCACCACTCCTCCTCTACCACATCACCACCACCAGCTTCCCTACCACCACCAACTCCACTACCACCACTTCCTCCACTATCACCACCACCACCACCACCACATCACCACCACCATCACCACCACTTTACCACCACCACCATAACTCCACCACTACCATCACTACACCACCACCACCACCGCTCCTACCACTCCACCTTCACCACTCCACCACCATCATCACAACCATCACTACCACCACCACTACCATCACCACACCACCACCACCACCGCTCCTACCACCACCTCCACCACTCCACCACCATCATCACAACCATCACCACCACCGCCACTACCATCACTACACCACCACCACCACTACTAGCACTTCTACTACCTCCACCATTCTCCCACCACCACCATTCCACCACAATTACCAAAAGTATATTTTGACCTTAGTAAATTAAGAGAGAATTGGAACAAAATTAATTCATCATTTTTTTAATTCAGGACTTAATATATTTATCAAACAGCTTTTCAGCTTAAAAATTTCAGCATTCAGTTTCCAGTAGTTAATTTTTCAGCTTTCAGTTTCAGTTTTCAGTAGTTAATTTTTCAGCTTTCAGTTTCAGTTTTCAGTTTTATCAAACAGCCCCTTGGTCTTTTCAAACCTGCTTAAGTGGCCGGACAAGTCGGATTGTGGGCCCTATTTCCCCCTCGGAGCTGGTTTTTAATAATAAAATCTACCTAATGTCGGAAGATTTTTGAATTTTATCTTTCTATCAATCTTAATCATTGATTTGATTCATAAATCCTACGGCTCTCACTATTTGTCTCAAATAATATTAATTGCACAATTACCACTAATTAGATCTCACGTTGCGCTGTGCCTTTAAACACGAACAAACCCTATTAATTATTTCTCCCTCCGTCCTTTTTTAAATGTCTTGCTTCGTAATTCCAACTTATTAAAAAGATATTATCATTACACATTTCACATCAACTTTTATCTCTACTTTCTCACCTTACTCTCTATAAAAACATCATTATTACATTTTTACTCACTAATTTTTTAAAATAGAATATACTTTTAGGGGCAAAATGGAAAATTCATCAACTTTTACCCACTTACTTTACAAAATGGACATTTTTATAAAGGGACAATCCAAAATAGAATACTGAACTCTAAAAAAGGGGACGGAAGGAGTAAATACTAAGAAAGTTCATTAAAGAAGAGGATACGTCTTCAGAGAAGAAGAGAAATGGAAATCTCCGGCGGGAAACACAAACTTCTCGATCATGCTTCCCTCGTCGCCGTCTCTTCGAAAGAATTTGCCGACTTCCATTCTCTCGTCAGCAATTTCTTTATCACCGGAAGACGACGGAACCAGCATTAACAAAGAAATTGTTCGACATAGATGCCCAAATCGATCTACAAAGGTTTTTTATATGTATTTTTGTTTGTTCCTAAAATAATAAGCCGCTTGGCTTCTTTTTTTTTTGGCCTTTATTAGTTTTTCCTTAAATTTTTTTTTGTAGATTATTAGTTTGTTCGGACGAGAGAAATTAAAAAAGTAAGACATTATTATCCAAACTCAAAAACATTATACTAAAGACAAAAATGAGCCGAAAACTAGCTTTGTTCGTTTTGATATTTAACTTTGTTTTCTAATCATTACCCTATTTTTTCAATTATTACTTTTATTTCTCTCTCTACTCATTACCTCTCTTTCTAATCATTATCTTATTTCTCTCTCTACCCACTACCAAAACTAAAATACTCAAAACTCGCAAACGAACAAGGCGTTGCTAATTTTTACCTTATACAAAAATATTTGATTTTAAATGATAATTTTTTACCTTTTCAATTCTTCTTGTCGAGATGAACCAATAATCTATAAATAAATAAATAAAAGATGCTAAACTAACCAATGCAAAAAAAATTGAAAAAAAAACAAAAAAAAGTCAGTGGTTTATTTAAGCCAAACCAGGCCAAAGTCTTATTTACAAACTGAGTTTCAATCTAATTTCCTCATATATTCTTAACAGCATTAAAACACCTAGAAAACACAGTTCAATGGCATTGTAGTTACAAAAGGAACTCGAGGTACCCATTGAAGGATACTGATATGTACAGATCGGTTTGCAGGGTCCATATTGAGGTCTTTCACAAATAATTGGAATCGTTCATCAATCTGAGATTAATTTAATGAGTGGCTATGCAAAACATCAACTCCATTGGTTAACTATAAGTGCTTAATCTAATTTTGTCAATATTTCATTGATCCAACTTTCTAAACGAGAGTTAAACAATTGGATAAAAAACTTGCAGTGATTCGATGGAACTGATCTTATGAAAGGAAACTCAAAACATTATTATAAATAACGAGAAACTCAGACAATTTGTGCAGGACCCTGAAATGAGCTCCTCCTAGCTAGGGTTTCACAATCCTAATACGGCGGTAGGAGAGAAAGGTCATGATACTAGTTCTCACTCTCCCTTCCTGTTTTCTAGTCCTTAGTTTATTTTTCTCATGTCTCTTTATATAAACAACTGGTTGTCTGATCTGTGACTGTTTTGTCTCTCTTATCTGTGAGAGTTTGTCTCTTTATTTTGGTGAGAGTTTTTAGTTTTGTCTTTGAGTGAATATTACATCTACAGATCAGATTCTTTTAGATGATGTAGCTTCACAACTTCATCTGTGTCAACAACACTCTGCTACCCTCATGTGATGTCTTTGCTCGAGTAACTCATGGTGGTTTATTGGATCTATAGTTTTGAGAGTTCATTGACACGTTCATAATTGATTAGAGTTTGTCTAATTGTCTGGGTATTTATTGTATTTTTTTCTTAGCTAGCACATTATTTCTTTTTGAGACTACTAGGAAATATGAAATTTTAGCAGAATGTGCATCAGGCGATGCCGGAGTTGGGGTGAAAGACATCAACCACCTTGTACTTTTCTGGTTTTGTATCAGTTAAACGATTAGTTTGACTTTATCCAAGATAGTTGTAATGAATTCCGTATCGTAAATGTTGTTAGACTTACATCAATAAAACTTCTCACTTTTAGTATTTGCTTTTCAAATACCTATCCACCCGTAGATAACAGTGTTAAACTGAACCAATGCTTAGAGTGTAAGCAGAGTCGTTAACTTTGCATTTTAAAAGTAAAAGGTCAAAAAAAGCATTTAAAGAATTAGTATGTAAAGTTAAAGAACGAATAGAGCACGAAATATCAAACTTTTAACAATAATCTCTAAAGTGCGACATGAGTCACTTGATGGGATTATTTGAAGAGTGGCTTGGATATCAGCTCATCCACTAAACGTTTCAAACTCTAAATTTCTCATTGCGTATCCACAATTATGATATGAACTGTTCATCTCATGCTCATTAATAATAACATTGTATGTGAAACAAATAAAATATGGACAATTCACATAATTTTAGACTCAAACTGTGCATAATTTGTTTATGTATTTACCAATTACCAATCAAGCTAATGTGTTTTTTAAACTCAACAGTTAGGATCACCGCTGTGGGTTTACAGTGAGGCTCAAAAGATTAGAATTTGTAGGGGTTTGGTGGATAAGATTAGGGGGGAGCTGATCCCAGGTTGGAGTCCCGATAGAGGCCGGGAATATTTGCACCTCTCCCTCACTAATAACTAGCTACTGCTTTTTCCGTCCTCATTTAATAGTTTATCGTTCAATTATATCAAATAAAAAATTAGTTATATTTTAAAATTGGTAATAAATTTTGTATATAATATAAATCTCATTTGATAAATATCCATTGATTTTACAAGAAAATATTTTTAAAATTTCATAAAATACTATAAATTATAAAATATAATCAATTAAAAATTGCATAAACTTATAAGATGAACTATTGGACGGAGGGAATAATATATTTATAAAAAGGCAAAGTACAACTTTGTTAATGATCAAAAAAAAGTACAACTTTGTTGACTTATTTGACAGGCGATAAGTCTTTATTCTACACTGGAGTGCAATATAGTATTTGAGAGAGAGATTAGTTAATAAAAATGGCAATCTATATTTTATTGAACCAATGAGAACAAAGTGGCAACTGTACACACTAAAAAAGTCAACACGTTTTTGTATTTGTGAGAGAGAGAGAGAGAGAGAGAGAGAGAGAGAGAGAGAGAGAGAGTGCACACTCGTTGTAACTATTTGTCGTCGTCGTGGTCGTCTTCCGGCTGATGAGCTTTCACATTATCACCTAGTTGACCAATTGCCCTCAATGTTCCACTCATATTACAACACCCATCCAAAATTACGTTTCACCGTTGGGAAGGACTCAGAAGGAGTATTGGAACAAGGCACTTGTTTAATTAGACTTAAAAGTAAGAAAATACACAGTTAAATGTACACAAAAACATAATTAAATCCCAGTATCTCGGTCACATGCGATGCATGTGCAAGTAATGAAAAAAAAAAGAAGAGAAGGCTTCAATTGTCTAATTTTAGTCCATTTTTGTTGACTCATCCTAGACCCAATTTTGATAATCCAAACCGTTTACAATTTAAAGCTTGTCGACAACATTAATCACATCAAAAATCAAGTTGATCAAGCACCGAATGTTTGCGGGTAATCTCTCCTTCCTATCCTCTTTCTCATCTCTCCTCCACCACACCGTCGCACGTGCATGGCCTATGCAGTGTGTGTGCTGTGTAGGTGGGTTCTATTTCGTAATCTATGTTCCTCCATTCATAACCCCAAACCCCCCTCCCCCCCCCAAAAAAAAAAAAAAGGAAAGAGTGCAAGAGCAGTGTGAGTTGAATTCATATATATGTAGTAGAGAGATGCTATAGGTACAGATATATTAGTACATATCCCGCGTACAAATCAGTTTTGAGTCCATTTTGAATCTAAAAAAATGATCCAAATCGCTCATTTTGTTTAAAGTATTTTGTTCAATGTCTCTGTAAAAAAGTAGCTAAATTGGATATCGGTAGAAGCGTTTACGATGCATCCAACTTTGACCCAGAATTCAAGCTAGAATTTTGAAGCAAAGTTGGATGTATCGCAAACACCCGTAACAATATCCAATTTAGCTAATTTTTTGTATAGACCGTAAATAAAGTATTTTAAACAAAATGAGCGGATCGAATTATTTTTTTGGGACAAAAAACAGACCGAAAACTGATGTGTACACAATGGTAGAGATGTTTTATATGTACCTCTATCATTTCTATATGTGTATGTAGTATATGGGAAGAATGTCGATATGACAATCCAATCACTAACTAAGGTTTAGTAATCAGTGAAGACTTTATGATAGAATATTAGTTTGTTCTTGGCCGCTCGATTGAGATAGAGGCCAGGTAGACGCATTTGTGTGTCCATTCGCACGAAGCTTCCTTGGGTTGGGACCACAAGAAACGAACTTGACTCCGGAATCCAGATCCTTAATATTTAAGTTTTAAGCCACTCTCCTAGTCCTATATATATATATATATGATATGATATGATCAGCTCCACAACTTGGACGTAGTGGTTTGAACTATTATCCTTGTCTTGATTGGGGGGCTCTGTGGTTTTGATTCTGGTTTCCTTCCTCGATCGATCTAGCACTTCCGCGTTTGCTAGAAACTTGCTTTAGGCGTTTAATTGATTGCTTTACGTAAATCAATCAGGTTGAAGCCCTTCCTCAAAACTTCTTTGCCTTCATATTATCATCCCCAATTAAATGTGTCGCATAGTGTTTTTTTGTTGGGTCGGAAATTGGGCCTCATATTGGATCACTGTCATATCGATAGCCCCTCTTTTGTTTCAGATTTACTATTTACTGTCCTTAGATGGATTCAGGAATTTTCTTTCTTTTCGTTAAATACTTCTATAAGAGTATCCACAATACTATAATTAAAAGTAAAATATTTTTAAAGTTAATAATATTTGTGCAAAATATGGCTCACAATACTATAATCAAACTTAACAACCTCTTTAGAAATAATCAAATTTTAGACTTTGGATAATTAAAAATAACAACTTTTTGATAATAACCAAATTTAATAGATCATACATATTCTCAATCAAATACACCAATCATTATACAAAAATGTTCTATCTCTCTCCCATTTTCCTCTCACTTTCCTTTTGAACAATTTCTTTGAAAATATTTTTTTATTTAGAAAACAGTTTTTTTCAAAAAAAAAAGTTTCAAAAACTATTTTCTATTTCTAGTAAACAGGAGTAGTTTTTATTAGTTTCAAAACTATTTAATTTTTTGTACTTTGAAAAGATGATGTGACAAATTTTGGTTATCCAATTTTAATTATGCTATTGTAGACTTCTACATTCTTAATCTTAACAATCTCTTAAATGAATAATCAAAAGTTGATGTGACAATTTTTTATTATCAAATTTTTTATTATAGTACTGTGAATAGCGAAGTCTATTCCATTGAATCCATTCCATTCAAGGCTAAGTTTTCATCATTACAGTCCATTATCGTTTGTGTCTCATCGGTAGGTTATAACCGTTCATTTTTCTTTAATAAACCTTTCCTTTCAATGGATCCCTTTCATGTATTCTGCCATTTTCGCTGGATGATTTTTCAAAAGAGTCAGTACTCTACTCATTTGATGTACTAAGAGCACAGTAAACTAATTAAAGTTGGATAATCAAAAATTATCACATCATTTTTTGATTATCCATTTAAAGGATTGCTAAGGTTAGCATTGCAGATGTCCACAGTGACATAATTAACATTGACTAATCAAAACTAGCCACATCACATTTTCAACCTGTAAAAATCTAAAAATTGTCACCATATAAAATAATTTTTTAAAAATAGTTTTCAAACTAATAAAAATAGGTTATTAGAAATAAAAAATAATTTTTTGAAAACTTTTATTTTGAAAAAACACTTTTCCGAAAAAGTTAAAATAGTTTTTGAAAAAATACAGTTTTTTTTAATTAACAGTTTTTGAAAAATAAATGACAGTTAAAAAAATAGTTTTTAATAAAACTACAAAAAATTGTTTAACTGTTTTTGCAAAAGAAAAACTTCTTTTAAAAACATTGTTGAGAGAGAGAGAGAGAGAGAGAGAGAGAGAGAGAGAGAGAGAGAGAA
>BPLS01000713.1:1811289-1846451 GCA_019656275.1 Rhododendron kiyosumense
TCTCTCTCTCTCTCTCTCTCTCTCTCTCTCTCTCTCTCTCTCTCTCCAATTGTAGATACAGATTCACACCCACATGAAACCTAGTTCCGCCCGAGCTCTTTAATTCGCTCCACGACACTCTCAAGATCAACAGTGTTAACACCTCCCTCCACTGCGACTCCTCGAAAAACGGCCCCAACGACTTCCACCTTATCTCTTCCAACCTCCACGTGAGACATTCGGAGCTTCGCCGATGAGATGAATGCCACTGGGTATTTAAAAAATGATAAATTTAGGTCAAAATAGGATTTTGCCATTGAAAATGTTCCTACCCATAATGAGTTTTTCCTCAGAATTTGACTCAAATTTGGAGAAGAAAAAGGGCAAGGACTTCCTCGGGTTCCATTTTTTAGTATTAACGAATGAATTAATTTTTTATAAGAGTTCCTGTAGCATCATTACATATATCCGAATTAGTTGATTTTTTTTATGAGAAGTATATTCAAAAAAACCACCTGCAAGCAACGAACACCAAAATTACCGCTACCCAAAGTTCTAAATCGGCAGTAATAACCCCATTTCGCTAAGGGAATATTTTTTAAATTAAAGTTGATATATTGTAAAGGAATAACATATATCGTAAAACGGAAAATAAGTACTTTAAAAGCAAGAATCTTAGCGGAATGGAACCTAAATCATCCCCAAATGGCTCCCATACGGCAGCACCAAAATCATACAACGCATAGAAAATGGGCAAACAAAAGGAACTTCTGTTTCTCAAATCTCACTGCTACAGTCCCCAATGCCTAACTACCCACACGTTTAGTAGAGAATGAATTTGAGCATTCAAGTTTACAAACAAAAGAAATTATGTACCCGCGAAACAAAATAAAAATTAAAAATTAAAGCTTCAAGGTAAGATCAGGTGAAGAGGAATCTGCACTTGGTGCTGGAGCCAAAGTTACAAAATTAATGTTTGAACTTTGTCCCGAGTCAAAACCACCAAAGTTGCCACGGATTTGCCGGAAACTGCCCGGCCAAGACAACCCTGCTTCATCATCTTCGACGAACATTGGCAACCCGAGGAAACTTTGTTCGAACCTTGGCCCTAATCCTCGTGCCTCGGGGTAAGGCCGTGACGACGGTAATATCATTTGGTGCATTGATGAATGAGCTTCGATTCCAAGGGACCGGAATGAAGAACCGTGGAGGGGTAGGGATGCCAAACTCGCGTACCTATCAAAAAGTGTTACTCTCGTAATACACAAAATAGGGAAACTAAATCAACACGAATTGAAAAGCCTAAACGAACCTCAAACGGAAAATCATAAAGTTAAGGAAAAGAGAGTTTTGAAAAGAGATTTAAGACCATCTCTAACAGTGTAGTGTGTTAAAATAGCAAAGTGGTATTTCTTGTGTCAAATTTGGCTCGAGATAGTCGATGGTCATATAACATTATGTTACTCTACATGAAGTCCACTTTTCGAAATGTGAAAATAGCACCCCAAAAAATTACTATGCCACTGCAGATGCTGTAAAATTACTATCTGATGTGCATATGACGTACCTATCTGACAACATCCCCATCCGCATTGCTCGCTTTGCCAATGTCCTCTCCCTCTTGTGGGCATTTTGGTGTCCTCCCAAAGCCTGCGAGCTGTAAAATTTGCGCCTACAAAAGTTACAGGAAAATACTCGCGGATTTGGATTTGGCGCTGCCATGGCATGAGTTCCTAAATCATCGTTGCTAGTATAGCTCGTGCCATTCAACTCGACGTCATTGGCCTGAAAGTTGAGAGTTAAGTCCAGTAAAGGAGGGCCAGGATCTCGTGGATGCTTATTTGTTGGAGAAGAAGTTGTGTTGGTGTCCTTGGAGGGATCAGAGGTGATGATGTCTTGGCAGGATATGTTGGAGGCTACTTGGCTGCTCACTTCAGACTCGTCTTCAGACTCTAGATTGAGATTTGAAAGGTTCATGCTGGACAAGAATACTAACTCAAAAGGCTTGATCTTTTTTATTGTGATCAACAGCAGGGGAGAAGTGAATCTAAATGCTAACAGTGTAATATTTAAATCCCTAGGTACCTGCATGATCAAAAAAATCGATTAGGAATTCCCGAGAGAGAGAGAGAGAGCGTGTGAGAAACTGAGAATCATATCACTATAACTTGTTGGAATATAGAAGATGAACAATAGGGTTATTGAACGTGTGACAAACAGGCGATTATTTTTCTGGATACTTATCGACACAATACCATTAGTCGAGACTAACTAGTTTAGAGATTGAACCGTTTGAACACCTCAATGCTTCTGGATCAAATGTGTCAGATTGAAAATAAGCAGTCAAATGTACAGACATGTGTTGGAATCCAGAGAAAGAAAGCAATTGAAGCCCCCATCTTGTGTGATTTTCATGATTCGGAAGGAAATAGCCAGAAATGTGAAGGACGGAGACTGGATTCGACCATATATTTACCAGACATTAGCTTTACAGCTCTAGCTTACTGATTAAGTTGCAGAGCAATTATCTGATTCAATTAGCAGTGAAAAGAACTTCAAACATGTTTCTTGACATGGAGAAGACTGAAGGATAAGCTACATGAGATGGATCCACACGCCTGGACTTAAAGTGGTTGTTGCGATTGGGTTAAACGCAACATCTGAAATGGCTATTCAGACATAAGAACCTCCTAACATAACTTGGTATCCAGCCCAATGGACTGACTAATCTCAATGACCAACCCCATCGTCCACGCGTGGGGTCCATTCAAGCCCGGGCAAAGTCCCTTATGGATTGGCCCAGCGTCAGAAAGGATATCCCACATGTGGAAGTCAAAATCCCAGATCTAGTCCTCACTCCTTTCTCTCATTCAAAACCGTGCATGAGACTTTCATCTCAGATGGCTCCTATATGATAAAAGAAAGAGAACTCATCTTCTTTCTTAACTGATTTGATTACCTTCCCCACGTGTGTATAAGACCGAATCAATTCGATTATCCCATGTTGCCAGTAGGGTATATACAACTAAATGTCCTACATCTGATGATGGATTCCCGGATGCATAACAAAGTTTCCATCAAAAAAATGGTTTCAAATTGAAGTGACGGAGTGAAGTTTCGAAAACAGATACTCTTGTCTGCAGTTTGTGACATGAACTGATGTCTTGCCAAAATTTTCCCAAGATACAAACAAATGAAAACCAGTGTGAGCTTCTGAAACTTGTAAGTACTACTAGTTATCATGATCATTTGGTCTCTTCATTAATTCAAAAGAACACAATAACTGATTTGATATACTCCAACAATGGACACGTAAAAGGAGTACTTATAGCCTCTTTGGATGGACAGTTTCATGAGAAAAGAAAGGAAAGGGTTTAGGTTAATTTCTTCTCAAATCACTCATTTGGATTTGAGTATTTTGGTGAGAAACAGAGGAAAAAGTACAAAATAGATATTTTTTGATTGGCCCTTCCCCTTCCTCCCTCAATCTCACCAAAAATGGTGAGATTTGGTGAGAAAGAGTTCCCCTATCTTATCTCATCCTTTTCTAACCATCCAAAAGGGTTGTTAGTCTATTCAGACCAATTGATTTGGAGGGGTAAAAGAACAAAAAATAGTACCACTTCCTACCTAATTAAACATGTTCGGATAGCTGAGGACCTAAGTCACACAACTCGCGAGTTCGAGGGTGAAAACGTAAATGAATTACATCTCAAACTACCAAAATCCTCAAGAGCGACGATTGAGAGCGCAAGTGGAGGGTATTTTTGAAGGATTATGTAACTAAGCCGAGGACAGAGATTGGAAAAATTGCAAGGAAACCAGAATCAGCCATTATACGGGATAGAGAGAATCGCACAGAATACTGCTACCAAATTTTCGCCTGATTTTAAGGCAGCTAATTTTCTGATTTGCCCCACTTACTCAATACAACCAAACTATCTTTTCTCTTCCTTTCTCAATGTTTCCCAACAAAAGGGACAAAACACAGTGTCTATACCTTTTCTGTCTTAAATAGTAACCCCAAACAAAAGGAGTGGAAGCAATTACGTGACTCGAAAGAAGCTAAATTTTGATACTTTGTTAGTAAATCGAGTCCCGAATAGATGATCCAAACCCTGAATCTGCGAATCCGCACAAAGTGAGAAGAGAGAAACAAAACCAAGATCCAACCAGAAAAGCAAGTGAACAGAAACCAGCTGCAAATATCATCAGACACATTGTTTAAGTTCATGAAATATTGGAAGTAAATATGTGTGAGGGAGCAAAAGCATTGAAAACCAAGCCGTAGTAGTAACCATAATTGAGTAGGGGTAGGTACTAGGCAGGTACTGAGGAATAATAAGGATGGTGGGGCTTGAAATTGCATACCTCAGTCTCTGAGTCTCTCTCTCCAGTACTTTTCTTAGTACTTAGCCTGCTGATGAGTGTGTGATTTTCAGTGAAACAAAACAGCGATTTGTAGTTTTTGCCAAATATGGGGAAGCTAATAGGAAGGCTGAAAGAAAGAAAGCAAGTACTAGATGAAGATAAGACTGGGGAAAGAGGAGAGAAACAGAAAAGATGGCTGTACGTCAGAGAAAAAGCGCACCCACTACGGAGTGTGAGTGAGTGAGAGAGAGACTGAGAGAGAGAGTGTGTTGGAGCAACTCTAACCAAGCTCTCTATAATGTTCAAATTTTCTATATTGAGGTGAGATTTTTTAATTTATTAGGAACTTTTTTTTTCAATTTTTTTTTTTGTACTTTATGAGAGAATTTTGAATCTCCATTTTAAAACTTAAAAATAAATTTAGAGACCAAATTTCTAAAAAAGACGACGGTCTCTGCAAGATTCTCTTGTAAATACAAAATTTTAAAAAAAAAGAGATGATAAATTACAATATTTTTCCTCAATATAGAAATTTTGAGCATTATAGACAAAAGTTGTAAGGCTAGATTTTCCCTCAATTACCCCATGGTAATTTGAGATTTCTGGCTCAATCATTTTAAAAAAGAAACATTGACTTTGATAAATTTCCAAAATTATTGTTTCTTGCATAAGATTACTAAATTAATTCAAATACCATAATAAAATTACTCTAGGTATTAAATTCCTAGGAATTGGATTCCCAGATTCCCAATAATCGCAATCCTATTCCGACTCATAAAAATTGTTAGGAATTCGATTCTCAGTAATCATATTTCTATTCCAATAAAAGATCAATTGTGATCATCCAAACATAGTCTTAGTGGAAATGCCCCCATTACATCTACACTAAAAAAAAAAAAAAAAAAAGCAAAATATATGTAAAACACTACTACGATCGAGTACTATTTTACGTTGAATTTGGGCAGCACGTCAACTTCACCATTTGTAAACAACACCCCCCCCCCCCCCCCCCCGCCCAAAAAAAAAAAAAAAACTGCACCATTTCTACAGTTCAAAAAAAGAAAAACTACAGCATTTGAGAAAAAGACCATGAAAACGAATTCAACAAACTGTTCTTGAGAAAGGCGTCGAGCCATCCAACCGTATCAGTAATTGTGTGTACCTATCTTTGTGCAATTATTGTTATTTGATTTATATAAAATTTTCAGAATTTTATTTTTTTAAAAACTTGAGGTACGAACTTTATGCATCATATATGTATTCCAATTTTTGTTGTTTAAGATTAGTTACGAACTTTATGCTAAGGGAAATTGAACTATGTTCATATACATGGGCTGATGAGAGTACAAGGAAGACACTAACTGCACTCCACTTCAATTACCATAAGTCATCCACTTGAGTTGTGAAAATCTTCTTCTTCTTCTTCTTTTGGGTACAAGTGAAAATCTCTTCTTGTATTTGTTCTTTTCTGCCAAATTTACCCACCAATGCTTTTTGCAGTGATACAGACACCCATAACTTCCCCCATCCCCACCCCCATTCCCCTCTGACTATGCCATGACAAAGCACATCCCAAACCTGCAAAACCCCCCTATGTATATCTGAATATCACAATCACTCCCACAGTATTTTTGCTATTTTCATTTCCACCACTTGATACCTATATTCTTTCCGCATGGAGGGTGTCATTTTCCTAAGGGATTTGTTCAGATTTAGGAGATTTTTGTAAGGATTTTGTTCAGATTTGAAAGTTATGTGAACCCATTTCTTTTTTACTACTTGCCTGCCCTAACCCAAACCCTAACCCTAATGTTTTTTCATGTAAGAGATACTCCATGCTTCCCTAACCCTAAATCTGATATTGAATATTAAGATCGCCCTTATTCATTTGTCTTTTTGTTGCTTTTTTAATTACTGCTTTAACTTTTTATAATTTAATGTACTTTGATTGCACTTATATATATACGGAGTAATATATTATGTATAATATACAAATTAAAGAAGAGCCAGTAGAAGGGATGTTTCTGCATCGAGCCCCCCACCCCTAAGTTAGTTAGTAATTTAGTACAACTTCTTAGTACTATGCTCCATTATCTTTGGTTAACCACACATGTGATGAGTATCTAGTACTGTCAATAAAATTATTATTACTCACATGCTGTGAATAGGTAGGTGCATTTTGTCATCATTGTCATTATTACTGGGTAATTTTTAATAATCAGAGATTTTCAGATCATTTTGCACGGATCTTGACTAATTTTGTTTGTCCTAAAGTTAACGATTAAACAAACCCTCCGATGATCCCAAAGTTTGAAATGTTTAACCTCTGCGGGATTCGAACATAGAATCTCAAAAAGGACAAACAACACAATATTAATTTTTTATGTTCACTTGGCTAAATCCGTCGGGTTCATTGTCATTACTCCAATTAGTGTTGAAATCATCTTTGACATTAATTAGTGACCAACCCGTACTGTATTCTCTTCAAAAGGTTAATTTCAGCTTAGAGCGTCACCTTTGGGTTTTTGAAGATGAAAAACGTAAAGAATTTAACTAAAAACTTTAGATAGGCATCATCATCATCATAGAACTAAGCACTACGATTTGAAGCTAAATAACTTACAATAAGTAATACCAAGCCGAAAGATCATTTTTCCCCAACAGCATTATCAGAGGATGCACTTCAATACTAGGAATAAGGAGGTCAGGAGTTCAACTCATCTTGCAATGCCCTAATTTAACAATTCTAACGATACGAACTTTCGCCGAGCAAAAAGTTAGTAGGTAATACCAAACAAACAGGGCCTTAACTGAGAAGGGCCTGGACCAAAGATGGCTCGACCCTAGGCCTGGTTGGACCAGCGCGTGCTTTGATTGGACATACCTCCGACGGGCTTCGGCTAGCCCGAACGACTTGGGCCTAGTTAACATGTCTAAGAACAATCAATTCCAAATTTTCGGCCCACTCTGTTTTCTTCTTCTTCTTCTTCTTCTTCTTCTTTTTGCCAATATTGTATGGCAGGGAGTTAGTAAATTAATCCACAAGGAGTTTCAAAGACTATCTATAGTTCTGAATCCCAAACGTCCACGACGGGGCTTGAACCGTGGCCTCCCACATGAGGAGGACCAGGAGATACCAATTAGGCTGGAGCCCATAAATTAAAGCAAACTCTTGAAAATCCATCAGTGATGGAGGGAAATAGTCAATAGGGCCTAATAACGAACCAAGCCACTCGAGTACAATTTGTCTTCACTTCTGAACTTTTTGTTCGCGATCCGTTTGTTGTATTTTGAAGCTCAATAAACTTTTCAAATCAAACTTGAATAAGCTACTATTCAGCTCATTCAACTTATGATGTGCAAAGATTTGAGATCAATTCATGCTCAATTAAAACTCGTTTAGAGCATGTACATCAAGCCTAGCAAAACTACCTACCCAAAAGGGTACTTTCTGTGCTTTACTGATTCCTTTTCTCCTTTAACCTGCACCAAGACTCTCTATCACCCACTCTCTATTCATCAAATATTCATAAAATATACTTGGTGAGAGAGAGAAATCAAACCCAGATGAGGGAGGAGAGAGAAAAAAGTAATACTTTATTGAATACCTTGTGAATAGTAGCTCTGGGAAAGTGGAGAGGTTTTTTCATTGAGGTAAAATACCTCTTTGTTTACCTAAGCTGCTGTACATTGTTTTTAGGATGTTAACTAGGTAAAATAGCTACAAATGCCCATTTGACTATTCTAGTGTACATGCCCTTAGAATCAGCTCTCCAAATATGGACGGTCAATCTTGAATACTCCATTTTTTAAAGTCTCATTAAGTTTTTTTTTTCTAAAGTCTCGTTAAGAATAGCAAAAGGTCGCCTCTGGCCCAAAGCAATTTTTTCCACAAAAAAATAAAAATAAAATGTATCGCATTGGGCTACATAACCAAAAAAGAACTCTGCCTCGATGGACCTGGGCTTGCCATGAAGCTTGCAGCTCAAATAGAGAATTAAAACCAGAACGTTTCATTTCTTTTATCAGTTTGTTTAGTTTTTTTTTTTTTTTTTTTTTAAATTTAGCTTAGGGTTATGCTAGTGACACGTAGGGCTGTAAATGAGCTGAGCAGCTCGCGAGTTCGGCTTGGTTCGGTTCGGTAAGGGCTCGGTTCGGCTCGGTTCGAAGGATAAACGAGCTGAGCTTGAGCTCGATTTTGCGGCTCGTTTGATAAACGAGTCGAGCTCAAACCTAGCAGGACTCGGCTCGAATAGGTTCGTCTCGGCTCGAAATATATAGGTTCAGCTCGGCTAGGCTCGAACATGCCAATATATAGATTCGCGAACAGGTTTGTTCGGCTCAAAATATATAGGTTTGGTTCGGCTCGGCTCGAACATGCCAATATTCGGTTCGACTCGGCTCGTTTAGCCAATTTTTTAATATTAAGGCTAAAAAGTTGACGAATTCGAGCTCGAATTCAAGCCGAGCCGGCTCGTTTATTCCAAACCGAATACTAACGAGCCGAGCCGAGCTTTGTACATGCTTATCGAGCCGAACTTTTTCGGCTTGATTCGAACTCGAGCTGAGCTCGAGCCAGACCAATTCTGATCGAACCGAGCTCGAACATCCCAATATTCAGCTCGGCTCGGCTCGTGTACACCTCTAGTGACACTGACACGTCAATGAGTTATCAATAAGGCAAGAAGGATAGAAAGAAACCCAATTTCTGACACACTTTTAACATTTTCCAAGACATTTTAACACATAGAAAATTGTGTTTTTTTTGGTCCTGTTTGTGACTTGTTGACGGCCATTGGGCTATCATTAGCATTTTTCTTCAGCCTATTTAACACATCTTAAATTCTAAACAAAAAAATTAAAAATAGATACTAATTTGGAAACTTCTCTTTTAGCTTCCACTTTGGTAGCTCAAATTTGGAAGAGGCCCTTGATTCAATGCCTCCCATGAAAAAATGCAATATGTTGTTTGTCTTGTTGCCTACTCGTTTGTTTTTGTTTTTTTTTTCCTCAAATGCATGATTTGACCTAATAAAGCAAAAGGGAAAGGGGGAAAAAGTAAGCCACAAGCTCAGTGAAATGAAGACTAGAGAGTAGAGATTAGTAATGGTAAGCAAAAGCTAAAAATACACAAGACATGACAAGACATCCCACTTTTTATTTGTATTTTCTTCTTGTACATCATCCAATGAAGACTACACCAATTATCTTTGTTCATTAAGGCACCATCCTTCTAAACTACGAGTAATTAATTATTTGAATTTTTGTTAGATTCAAGTGACTTTTTTTTTATTAATCATCTGTCTCGATGAGAGGAGTCTAAAAAGTATAAAATTATGACCGATTGCAAAAAAAAAATATCACTAAAAATGAAAAAAATTCTTATTTATTTAAAGTGCCGTCTTTTTTGAATTTTTCCAACATCGGTCTATATTTTTATATTTTTCTGATTTGTCTCGTCGAGATGAACGATTATCCCAAAAATTACGATGAAAAACTAAACAAAAAGTAAAAAATATTACTGTAAAATAAATTTCATACTTATAAATTTACAATAACGCGGCCTAAGCCTAATAAGGAAGAGTGACAAGAGAATCAAAGGTTCTCGAAATAAAGATAGAGAAAGGTTGTTGGCTTTTGTTTATTTTGACCAGGAAAAGAGCATTAGATGCAATCAAATTTTATTTTAGACTCCTAATTGGAGTAGAGACGGTTAAAAATTTATTAAAGGGGTAGTAGTTAATTACGGAGTACTACATCAGTAGTCCTATATAGTCCACAAATGTGAATGCATGAGACTGCAGCTTTGCATTCGTCAGTGTATTCAGGTGCCCACTGCTAACTTTCTGTCCAGTCAAAGATATGATAATGGGGATTGAGATCGTCAGAATATATTCATCACTACCAGTACTAGTAGTACATCTGAAAACCAATATAGTGCAACATGGCCAAGTAATTACCTGGAGAGTAAGGGCCCGTCCATGGGGCTACCGAAGGGTATTAGCAATACCTCCTCCTAAGATTATGGGCTCATAATTAAGCTATGGTTCCAGATTCTCTTGTACCCACTGATACTTCCAACGGAGGATTATTTATGAGGAGATTCTGGGGTATTATTACATAATACCTTCTGATAATATCCCATCTCCCTTCCATTTTAATTACAAAACAATTTTATTCCCCCATTTTATTCCTCATCTAAACGAAGTACTATTTAATCTCCCGTCACATCAATGTGGGCTCACCATTCTTACATAATATCCCCTACTATCTTATTCCCCGTCATAACTAATACCCTCAATCCTTATCCCGTATCCAAATAGACCCTAAATTCTATCTACCATAGTTGGAGGAAACCGTGGGTCCATCTTCGCATGTGGGCTTTACAAGACTTTTTTTTTTTATAATCATCGTTCATCTTATAGAGCACGTAAAGTAGTATATCCATGAAAAAATCAGCTTGATTAGATATTGATAGGTATATCAAAACTTGAATTTTGATTTACAGAATGGAGAGTCATAGATTTTGAAGTTAAACTGTTTGACTGCCCATTTCCAAAATCGAAATTCAATTTTTAATATACTTATTGATGTTCGACCAAGATCATTTTTTGCGTGCACATATTATTATGCCTACAAGATGAACGATTCAGATTATAACAAAAAGTGCTTGGTGGGGCCCGTAACATGCAAGTGGGAACTGGGAAGAATTTTAACTCAATTAGCTACTTTTACTCTCTATATGTTACTCCATATATTTTAACTAGAGCATTGCTCGTGCCTGAAGGCACTTCACATTGTAACTAATCTCAATCTAAATCAATCACATTGTACTTATGCTTATTTACCAATTTGCTGATTAACAAAAAACCACAACCATACTTAGCTACCCTCCTTGAAATATTATCACCATCAATCGACACAGATTGCATGGAAAAAAAAATTGCAGCTAGGGTGGTATTACGAAAAAAAAGAACAATCACCAATGACAAAAAGGCATGTTAGAAGCCCCATTCATTCAACGCACTTACGCTAAGTTTCAACAAACAATCAAAAAAATGAAAAGAAGAGAGCAACATAGAGGACATGAGTTCCCTTTTGCTAACATTCATCGGATAGGAACCCCCCAGATAACATTTGAGGCCAGCAGACCATGCATAACAAAAGAGAAAAACTCATAAACTTGTTTCTCTTAAAACCAAAAAAGGATAAAATATGAAGTAATTAACCACCAAAACTTCAATACTAGTGAATCTTCAAAGGCGGCGAAACTACCAATATGTCAAGTATCTTGAGCAACAAAATTTTTTCTTTCAGTATTCAATCCACCTTTTTGGTTTAGTGTCCACATAACCAAAAAGTGGATTGAACAGACTCTAAATATATGCAAGAATGCTCAAACTCATCCTCAAAATTCACTAAGTTAAAAGCATAAAATTATTCATTAAAATATCTTTAAAAATGGATAAAAAAATATCTTTAAAATTGAAAAGAAAACGATAGATTAGTACAAAATCTCAGTCTTCCATTATCAATTCAAATGTCCAATTTTGAGAAAGATGATTTCCAGTCAAGCATGGTAAGGAAGTAGAACTAAAAATTACATGTTAAGCATACCTGCAACAAAGAAGAAATTGAATAATGGAAACCAACTTGAAGTTAAATTTTATACCTCTGAGCCTTGGTTTGTCTTTTAGCAACTGAAGAAGCGAAGTAAACTTCAATATGCAAAACCCCAAAAATCATCAATAACAAAGTGTATGATCAACTCTTACCCTGATTTCTATTTAATAAACTTTAGTACCACAATCTAAGGAGGAAACAAATCTAACGTAGGGAGTTTACTCTTCCCCCATTAGCTAAAATATAGACTTGAAATACATTTGATCACCCATAGGTGCTTTCTTCTAATTGTTTGTTGCTCCATTCTTCCCTAACCAATGGGTTAAGGGCTACGCATCATACCTCTATTTAACAAAATAAGACAACAACACACAATAAGCAAAGGGAAGTGACTGCTAAACAGATTTTTATAGCACAAAGGTACGTACCTGAGTGATAGCACAACGATGTGTATTGAACCTTTGTTGCTTGTAGCTGCGAGTTGGTTAACGGCAGTGGAAAGAGCTGCGACATTGGGTCAGGGCATTGATGAAGGGCAAAACTGTAGTTAGGAGAAGAAAAACGCACAAATCAGATCATAGAACCCCTAGAAATCAAAAATAAAGATATGAAAACCCATGTGCACGCAAAAGCAAGAGCAAGAATAGTAGCAAGATTTTTTCTCTATCACCAAAAACAAAAGTTGTAAAATGAACCTGGCTGCATAATATTATCAGACACAGCAGAGGTGCATCACTGATAATAAGGGCGATGTATTGCTCTTGTAGATATATATTGCTCACTGTACCTTTTAATGACTCGGTAAATCCATCTCCTGGATCATTGGCTTGGAGAAAGAACGATTGACATTTTGACAAACACGTTATTGGCGAATGAATACTTTAGGCTCATGGTTCTTCTATTTTGTTTGTGACCACCATCAACAACCACTCCTATCAACCGAGATGCAAAGCCCCAATTTCAATCAGTCATAAAGAAAAATTCAACCCCATTTTAGTTGTGTTCAAAAACGTGTTGCGCCGTGCCTTCAAGCATGAAGGCACGCGCAATTTCTAGTTGGAATACAAAAGACGTGGTTGAAACGTTTACTATCATTTTCCTGGTAATTAAGACAACTAAGAGCTACATCATGTTGACCATTTTGGGCTCATTGCAACTATCTTCCATTAAAAAGAAGGGTGCCAAAATTTACAAGGGTCGTGATATTTCAAATCGCAATTGAAATGCCTTTGCAATTAATTAAGTACTGAGGGTGTGAGAGGACAGATGGAGTGAGAGGAGCTACAAAGAACTAAGGGTGTAAGAGGATTGAGTGTCGCAGAGGGATTGCTCGAGAGGGAAGAACCGAGGGTGTGAGAAGAACTACAAAGAACTAACCAAAATGGATTTTGTATCTAAATCAATCATTGACCCATACCAAATTGGATAGTGGTGGGAGCTTTGCAATTGAAATAGCCCTTTAGAACTGAGAAAAAAAATGCCCAGAAGCACAGTTCAGTGTTTTCCTTTATTCAATGTTTTTGTTTTTCATTTGAAGAATCCACAACAAATGATTTCAAAAGCACATAGTTCAAAAACATACCCACCAAACAATTGCATATAGTTTTGAGAAAAGGATGATGAAATCTAAGAAATTAACCAAAGAAAATGACACCATAGGAATTGGATACATAAATGAAAAAGATTCGATTTTTCATAGGAGACCCATTTGGGAACAACCAAATTTTGTGTTCAATGACAAGAGTCAACTAAAAATAAGAACAGAAATCAGAATGCACAAATTAGGCAAAAAATACCTCTTCATTGGCTGACAACCAACAAAGAACAACTAGCTTTACCATAGAACAGCTAGCTTTTTTAGAACAATAACACTTGCTTCGAGATTATCCAAATAAAGGTCATCCTATACGTTTTACCAAAACAAAAAAATAAGTAATTGAAGCATGCATAATGAAAGAATAATAATCAAAAGTACTTACCCATTGCTTGTAATGGTCGCGGTTTTGGGTCAAACACCATATCATTATATCCCTAGATAGATCAGCTTCGCCTGTAAAAAAAACTCCATACATCATATATCAATCCCCAATCTAAATGTGTGGAGACCAATTTTTGGTTGAAATCAAAGTCCAAATTAAGAAACCCAAAGTAATCTGATAGGGTAGCTAATTTTTTCCTCTTCAAATAAAAAATTTGGATACTTATATGCACAAATAGTGGGTTTACGGTTACTAGTTTTGGGTTTTAGAGTTTAAGGATTGGGGTTTGAAATTTTTCAAAAAATTCATCACCATCTTTGACAGAGAGATACCTAGAGAGGTGGTGCGGTGATGGAGAGGACTGATGCCACTGATAGAGAGGTGGTGCGGTGCTGCTGGTGTTGGGTCGGAGGGAGAGAGGGAGTCGACAGAGTTAAGGGCAACAGAGAGATGCGGTGCTATTGGTGTAATGGTGGTGGGTCGACGGAGGGAATCGAGCGAGAGGGGAAGACAGAGAGATGCGGCACTGTTGTTGTTGATTTAACTAAAAATCGTTTAACAAAAATTGAATTCGTTTAAAATCACTCCATGATTATAGAGATTACCAAAAAAAAACTAAAAATTCGAAATTAGAGTTTCGTATAGAATCACTCCATGATTATAGTTATAGATATTACCAAAAAACACTGAAATAGGAGTAAATCATTAATTCTTTGTTCTCTCAACGCCAATCCTAGTCCACCATTAATTATAGGGAAATTTTTTCATAAGTCCACTATAGCACTTACTAAACCCTTTAAGTCCACTTCTAAATCTTATAACCCACTGAGTCCACTAATAATTTTAATGACAAAAATACCCCCACTTAAGAAACAAGGGCCTTGTTTGGCTAACACGAAAAAGTTTTTTGTTTCATATTTTTTTGTTTTTGTTGTAATCAAGCCGCCGCCGCTGCTACTAGCACCACCACCGTCGTCGCTGCCATCACGCCACATATAACGTTATATGTGTAACAAAAAACGTATTTTTTCATTTTTTTATTGAACCCGTTACACTTAACATTTAACGTTATATATGTGACAAATTTCTCTTTTTGTTTTTTCCTATTTTTCTTGTATTGATTTTTTAACGTTATATGAATGATAAAAAATTTCTAATATACATGTGTGGCAAAAATTTTCTAACATGCAACATTTCTTTTTGGTTTTTCTTATTTTAGTCTTTAACGTTATATTTTGGTCCATAAAAAACATATAACATTATATGTAAGTTCTTGAATATCTAAATATCGCAAAAAAAAAAAATAGAACATATAAAATTATATTTGAGTTTCTGCAGCTCTAAATCTCACAAAAAATAGAACAGAACATATAATATTATATGTGAACTTCTGTAGTTCTACATCTCACAAAAAATAGAATATATAACATTATATCTAAGTTTCTGTAGCTCTAAGTCTCACAAAACATGACATAAAATTATATGATCTCAAAACAACACCATATACTTCAAAAAATATTTTATATTTCAAAAAATAACATTATATGTTCACATATCATGCCACCATTATCCTTATTTCCAGTCGCGCCTTGAATCCCAAGTTGAATGTTGATGAGGCCACAGTGGGTCAAGCTTCATTTTTTCACCGTTTCTTCATCAAAACCTTCATCGGATCCTTCAAAATTTTGATTTTTTGCCTCCGAATAGCATTTCCATAACCTTTATATCTACAGATATACATATTCAAAACAACATAAACAATATTAATATATCTAAAAAACGAGATATAATATTATATGTCTAATCCTAGGAAGGCACATATTACACATGACAGAAGTTCACATATAACGTTATATACTTGATTGTCCATCACTTATTACACCTGACCTAGTCGATGATGGTGGGCTCCAGATCGATGAAGACGATGCGGGGTACATGCTTCCCTACGCCGATCTCGCTAAAGAAGAGAGTGCGTCGTTGCCGCTGCCCACCGTCTTGTCGCTTGGCATTGGCCCATCGGCTGCGTAAAAACAACCAAAAACAAAAAAAACTTAAATCGGTTAAATCGAAACGAAATGGCGTCAAAGACAACGGAAAGTTTGACGGAGGTTTGTTGAACCATAATTAGTAAAAATGGAAGGGGATTAATTTATAAATCTCTCTCTCAAGGAAATCCAAGTTACAAGTGTGCATCATTAATTTCTTGTCTAACTGTGAGGGAAACGCAGATCAAGATCTTGAAGTTTAAAGAGAAATCCAGTTCAAGATTTTGAATTTCAAGAAAATCCAAGCGGCAAAAAGGAAACTGGAAATTCCAAAATTACCTGGCACTAGCCGAAAATTCTACAAGGAATCTCGACTTCGAACTCAACAGGGAGACCAAGGAACCCATTGAATCGATCAAATGTGACATGGGTCCTTTCGCATTAGGACGTAGTCGTGGGAGATCAGGGCGAGGCAGCCGGCGAGGGAGGCGTGGCCGGTGATGGTGGCGATCATGGGCACGAGGGAGTCGGTGACTAAGGAGCGGAGCTTGGAGGCCATGAGTTTGAGAGAGAGAGGGAGAGAGAGGAGGTTGTACTCTAGATTTGTTTGTGATCTAGGGTTTCTCAGCTTATATAGGAGGACATTTTTGTCATGGTTTATTTTCTTTTTTAAAAAAAATGGACTTAAGGCCTTTCTAAACTTAATTAGTGGACTGGAGGGATTACAAACATTAGAAGTGGACTAACTGGTTTACAAGTTCTCTATAGTGGACCCTAGACTAATTTTTTATTAATTATAGATTACCATAATTAGTCACTAATTTCTGGAAAATTAATCAATAAAAGAAAGAATTTCGGTTATGAAAAGGCATGATTGATTCAAAGGCATGTAAAAGGATTCAAAGACATGTTTTGTTTTCCTTCAAAAAGAAGGTATGTATTGAAAGAGATTTCCGTGATTAAAAATATGGTATGTATTTCCAAATCAAAGGTGAGAATTGTATTTCCGTAAAAGGTATGTATTAAAAGATAGAATGTATTTTGATTTCGGTCAGAATTGAATCTCCAATCCAATGGTGAAAAATATAAACCACCCTCCTATATTATATAGATTTTTGGGGGGGCATATTTATTGCTTAATTCTCTCTATGGGTTCAAAATATAATGAATGATCCCGGATTACCGATCATTAAAATGAGCTCGGGAAAACATTTTTGGGCTGAAACTGTACATTTGAAGGATTGCAGTGGAGCTTAACTCATTTTGATAAATTGACGTTTTCAAGGAATTCTTTATCATTTTTTATGTTTCCAACTAAACCTCAACCATTGAATTAAAGATGGAAATATCGGTTAACTATTTTGATCACTTTAAGTGGTAGTGCACTTGTGTTTTTAGTAATATGATGATGATGATGAAAGTGTCTCGGCCAATTTATGTTACATATCGGCTAGTAATACTTAGGATCAATTTCACCATTTGCTAAAAGGAATCCTACGTATCCTCATTTCCGGGGAAACATTCCTCGTTATCGATAAAACTAGGGGTACCCACCTTGGTTATACCGATAATCCACCGATCACTTTTGGGCCTCACTTTGGGATCCACACAAATAGTGCGTATTGTTGATGATCCTAACTTTTGAATGAAAAGTACGACAAATAGATCAAACACTTGAATAATATCGGATCAAGTTGATTTTTACCAACCTATTCAGAAAATTATTTGAAGAATTACACAACAGTTCAAATCATTTGTTTGGGACCCCAAAGTGGAGCCCAAAAGTGGTTGGTAGATTATCGGGTATGACCAAGGTCAGTATGCATAATCGGACTCCCTTGTTATTATCTGGCTTTGGAGATTTATGGTTTAACATGGCAAAATTGCCTTTTTTTAGGCAAAATAACACTACTCATTGCCCAAAAATGAGCATGGCAATGGCAAAATGACATTTATGGGTGTGAATGCTCTCAGGCTAGCCGATTACTCTGTGTAAGTTTTTTTTTAATCATTTAGAATATAACTACACTTTACCTCGTTGGGTTTTAATTTATACTCCACTAAACTTACTAATAAGGTATATTGTTATATCATATAACTTAAATAATTTAGAAGTGTAGGTAAAATTATTTGTGAAAAATTATATCCATAAATATTTATATGAATAAATATAAATATCTTAAGGTTTGGTTCGGTTAATCCACAAGGCCCAAACAAAAATTCATGGACCAAATCATATCTCATAATTTTTTAATTTTTAAATCTGTGTCTGAACCACTAATCCACGAATCAGGACTAAAACGTACAGTTGGGTTCAGTTCAATTCAATTTTTTGATTCACTGGAATTGTGCGTGAGCCCCCACACAGATACGTGAGTTTTGTGCATTTAGGTGTGTGTTTTCACCCTTTTGCCAGAGTGTCTGTGGTTCTAAACTTTTTTTGTTATACTTGTATATAGACGAATTGTAACTCACGCTTAAAAGAAAACACCACAGCACAACCGTAGAATGAGAGTGACAGAAAATGTCTTTTTGTTTAAAATTAGGGGTGTTGAAAAATTTGTAGATTTTTATTTGTGGTTAAAAAATTGTTAAGTGTTTCTGGTAGTAAATAAGTTGTTAATGAGTTTGTGAGTAGAGTTACTGTAGCAAAAAGAGTCTTTGTTGACAACTTTTTTGTTAGTAGATACGAGATGGTAAAATATTGAAACTTTTTTGTTATCGGAAACAAGATGGTAAACGATTTATTTAGTTGGGAGTTTAGTTTAGCTTTGGTAGTAGGTGGAGAGAGAAATAAGGTAATGATTAAAGAGAGTTAGAGAGAGATGAGAAAGTAATAATTGGAGAAATATAGTAATAATTGGAGAAAAAAATAAGGTAATGATTAAAAAACTAAACTAAAACTAAACATAAATGATAACCAAAGTTTTTAGTGTTTTTTTATTAGTGAAAACACATATATCAAACCACAAGGGATTGGCATTGTTGAGAAAGTTAATTAACAGGCCTAGTGGTTCAGGCATGGCCAGGGACTTACCAATGCTTTCTTCAAGGTTTCAGGTTCGAAACCTTTTAAGTGCCACAAATTTCGTTAGATCAGTCTGGTTAGCGCTTTGCGCTGACTTCAATTGGGAGTTGGGATCCTTACAAGTGGGCGATGGAATTGCCAATCCTAGTCAAGGTGCGGGCGTAAGTTAGTTCGAACACTTTTAAATTAACAAAAATAAATTGATACAAATATATCTCTAAGATAACACCTATCTTGCTATATAGCTAAAGATTTGATTCTTTTTTTTTCTTTGATGACAACATAGGAGGTATCTCTATGCCTATACGAGATGGGACTAATTAACCTAGAGCTAGTTGCAAGAACCAATATCTACAAAAAGCAATTAGAAGCAGGTAACACACCCATGAGGCTGTCCACGTTGATTTTCACCTCACAATTGGTTGGTCTACATCTACCCCGAAAATCAAACTCATACCCAGAGAGGGAGCAAACCCCCTCGCCAGTAGAGATAACTCTGGCTTGTAGACTGGATTAGGCCAGCGTGAAGTGTGGCATACGGGACGTGAAATATTAGCTGAGAATTTCAGACTATTGGAAGATATGATTAGATTTGGGTTGAAACATTAAAAAATCTTGACTGGGGCCAAGAATATTGCATTTTGGACAGAAAGGTCGTGGAAATTGGAATTCCTCGAATGCCCCTACCATCTGCTAGAAATAGTTTTTTGGATTTTTTTTCTTATTTTGTCCTCGTTTAAAAAGAAATTGGGTTTGTTAATTTTACGTCAAATTTTTTAGGATTATTAATTTGTCTCGAAAAGAAGAATCAGAAAGTCAATTTTTTTTTACTTTTACATGAATATTTTAAAAAATATCTAAGATAAAGCCCGAAAAGCTAAAGACCAGATTTTGGGGCTTTATCTTGGATATTTTCAAAAATATTTGGGTGAAAATCATAATTTAAATTTTTTCGATTCGTCTCGACGAGAGGAACCAATAATTCACAAAAATTTATCACAAGACTAACGAGGGCTTGATCAATTTTTGTCTCTCAATTCACAAGTTATGAATTGATCAGGCCCCTAGCTACCAATATCTAGCTAGATGAGCTGTTTTTTACAGTGTCCTCTTAAAAAGTAAAAAAAATGCTAATAAGCACATTGGGTGTGACCGAGATGTGTCACACCTGATGTGACCGTAACACCTCTCTTTAAACGAATGAAAGTGATTTGTGTAGAATCTCAAATTGGGTCCCACACAATTCGGTTTACATGTCCATGCATAGTTTTTTTTGGTTTGGAATTGGCATTTTGGGGACCCCCCCCAGGGCTCATGGGGTACCATACAAAGCAAAGCATATATATAGTTTACTACTAGTCTGTTGTCCATGTGAGTAACTGGGATGTCAGGATATGGCATGATCATTGGACATATAGACTAAAAAATGTTTGAGAAAATTAAACTGAAGTGATGGATGGATAGTTTTGGACTAGTAGCAAACAAACACATGGCCGACCAACCACATTTACAAAATACTACTACTGTACTACTCCAGTAGTAGTAGTAGCACACACTTTGAGTGGCAGATGCTAGTAGTGTTGTAGTAGTAGTGAGTACTCCTATTTTAGATAATAAAGCTTTGCTTATATTGGAATTTGAAAAAAAAAATTGAAAAATAATAGAGATAATAAGTGGAAAGAGATAGAGAGAGAAATATTGAAAGTAGGAAAAATCTATAGACAATTTTTTGAAATTTTTTTTGAGTTGAAAAGAAAACAAAGTATAAATGAATCAAGTCCTTCATTTCCAAGTGCTCTACTTATTATTATTATTATTATTATTATATTATATACACAAAAAATAAACAAAGCCAATCCTCTCCTCCCCCTTCTCCTCCCCCTACCTAAGCTAGCTAGCTACCTACTTTGGTTATTTCCAACACAAAATCAAATCATGAGGTGGTCCCCATTCAAATCTCAACCTTTTATTCCATCAAAAGACTTCCTTGGAGAAGACCAACTCCAAAAACTGCATGGTCCATTTTCCATCACTAGGTTGTCAATTATCACTAACAAATAATTTCCGCTCTTCCTTTGGTTTTTTTTTTTTTTTGAATAAATGTACTCATTCTCTTGTCTTTTATTGAAAAATTTATACATAAAAATTACACTAAAAGACAAAAATTGTGAAATTTTATATCCCAAAATATATTCTTGTTTATCCGCGTTAAAATATATTCAAAATTGTAGTTTGTTACCTTTCTACAAATTTAAAAGGTAGACATGCAATCCAACAGAATTTACAAATTTTATTATAGTATTATTATTATCATCTTTTTTATATTGTTAATTTTGAACATAATTTAATATACTCTTCTATTTTTTTAAACATATCGAATCGAGCTGATTTTACAGGGGTCCACTCAAATTTTTAAAAAAAATTATTAAACAGCTCAAATCATCCATGTGGGGCCCGAAGTGGGTTGCATGCCCGTCGGTTTGTTTAGCAAGGTTGATATATGAAATATGTACTTCAACAAATATCACAAATACCAAATAATTTGAAGCCACCCTTCAGATATCATTTGCCTCTCTCCAAAGTTAGAGAATTCCACTCACCCCTTAAATACAAAACATTATTATTTCATTATTTTCTTTTATCATATGCCACAAATAATATATAAAAAGTATTTATTTCTTTTATCCAACTTGCATATGAATAAAAAAGAAATAGCACTTTTCGTTTGTTTCACAACAAGAAACAATCTCATCTCTTGTCTTTTTTTTCTTTCACTAGTTTTTCTTTTATCATTATGACCATTGATTTCCAAAATTAAAATAATTACAAAAAATTAGGTATTTGAGTTCAAGAAACAACAATAAAAACTTATTGCATATCGCACAATTATTTTGATAATTAAAGTTTTTTCCTAAAAACAATTATAATTATAGTAATCCACCGATAAAGAAGAGTGATAAAAAATTGTAATGTGAATACGTGTCATTTTATATTTAGATCAATAAAACTAGTAACAGATCAAAAGTAATACTCCATCTGTCCCATAAAAATTATCTTTTCCACTATTCACATCAATCATAAATTTTTCTATATTCCCTAATTTAAAGTTTATTTCATATCCAAAATGGATATTGTTTGCTATATATCACTAATTCTAGAAGATTTTTATAATAATAAAACTATTCAGAGTTACAAAATAAAGACAATTTTTAGAGATTTGAATATGAAAAATAGACAATTTTGTGGGATGGAAGGAGTAAGATGTTTTACTCCATTCGTCCCATAAAAGAATGTCCATTTTCACACCTTTATAAAATTAGCTATATCTTTTAATTTCTATAATTTTCATATGCAATACAAATTTTGTTTAATTGATCTTACTTAGTTTTATCCAAAAAAAACTTTAAAAAATATATAAAATATGCAATATAAATAATGATTTGAAAGGTGTGTATATTGCAAATGACAGTCTTTGTGGGATAGAAGAAATAGTTTGAAAGGTCCGATGGAGGGAGTGCACTGCATAGGTGGACTTGTGAATTTTATGAAATCTTTATAGTGGACCTATCACCAAATCTCCCGGGTTACAAAAACACAATTTTGGGAAAAATGACGGCCAATGATGTATTTTGATAATTAATATTCGCTAATGACATTTTCAGAATTAACAAATGTTCTCAGTATATCCTTGACAGGTATTAATTATCAAAATATGTCCTAGACCGTAATTTTCTCCACAATTTTGATGCTGACTTTGGAAGTATCTGGCTTGCTTGGGGTTAAAAAATGAAGATTGTAAAAATTGGGCCAAACTGAGCCCAAATATAGTACTCTGTAATGGTCCACGAAGCTTGGGGTATTTAAGTAAATTAATGGTTATGAGATCAGCTCCCAATAGCAATGTCGTTATCACAGAGATATGCGATAGCGATATTCGTCAATTTTGTGTACCAAACAAAGGAAAACGGCTCTTCGTCAAGGCAGTGTTTGGCTGGCATGAAAGGCTTCTTTGTCTTTTTTAATTTTATTAGTACAAAATTTCTTAGATTACTCTCAACAACTTAGCCAGAAATAGTTACTTTCCCCCTACTTTTTTTTTTATTAATATTTTCATGTTCCAAAACAAACCCATACTTTTAAAATCGTTCAAAGAATCAAAATGTATATATTTGATCTGATTGGAAAACTAATTTCCTCACCAAAGTAATCCGAATCATTTCACACGTAATTAACTCAATTTCTATACCTACCAAATATGCGCTCGGAGAACCAAACCAATCCATATCAAAGATGCTACATACATTCCGGATTGGAAAAATGACGGCCAATGACATTTTCAGCATTAACAAATGTTTTCAGTATGTCCTTGGCGGGTATTAATTATCAAAACACGTCCTGAGCTGTCATTTTCCCTTCCGGATTTCACAAAAATTTTGAAAAATACCCATAAATTTTAAAATATTGTTTTATGGGGCCCTAAAAAAAACAATTTCAATGGATATCGGTAAGTGTTATTTCTGAATTTGTAGAGGCAAAACCGCACAATTGAGTACCGTAAACTAATCTCATTATTACAATATATATATACACACACACACACAGAGTCATTTTCAAATGAGGAGGTTTTTATTTTAGTTAAAATGAGAAGGTTTTTATTTTAGTTAAAATAAGAACCTCTCCATTTCTCCCATTTTCCGTTCGAATTTCGATGATTCAAGCCGCTAAATGTGTTCAGAACGTGATTTTAAGAGTACCGGCGAGGAATCAGTAAAAAAAAAAAAAAAACCAAGAAGGGCTTCATCCGAGCAATTTTTATTTGAACCGTTCGATAAAAAACAAACAAAAACTGCTCGGATGAAGCCTTTCCGGTCATTTTTTTTTGCTGATTTTACACGAGTACCCTTAAAACCACGTTCTGAACACATTTAGCGGCTTGGATCATTGAAATTCTATCAGGAAAGGGAGGTCCTCATTTTATTAAATTAAGGTGGTCCTTAGGAGAAGAGAACTCATATATATATATGTGTGTGTATTGATTCCGTCGACCTCACACTTTTTTCACCAATTAGGGTGTGCTCCACTAAAAACTACTTATAAGATTGTCATGTAGCCCTTTTAGCACTATTATTCAGTACTAAAAATACTAGTGTAATACTATTTATGAAAAATATTTTTCACACTATTTTTTTATTATGGCACTCTATTTTTTGTCTTTCTGTGAACTTTTTGTTGTCTTCTAGTGAAAAAATGCACACAAAAGGTTCACTAAAAGATGAAGAATGAAGTGCCATAATAAAAAAAGAGAGTGTGAAAATCATTTCCCAATATTTATTTTAGATTCTGCCATGTCTATCAAAAGAAAACTCATCCTCCTTGTCCTTTTTTTTATTTAAGTAATAAGATAAGATAAGAGATAAGAATTTTGGTGAGAAGTCCACAGGGAGGGTGCCTAATTCAATTAGTACAATGTTTATTTTACTACTGTGCCTATATAATTCATTGTTTAAGCAAATTTGTTAACGGCTAAAGTCTTTTAATTGTCAATGAAGTATTTTAATTTGTTGACAAATTAAATAACTTTGCTTTTTTTGATGCTATGGTTATAGGTATTTTTCTCATAATTATTGCTCTCTTCTCTCCGGCAATCACCAGCACACTTTCGAGTTCCTCTCGGCACCTTCGCCAATCACCATCGATCTCCGTCCATATAATCTATGTCGTCCAGACCTTTGTCCAACCGATTTTGCAATGCTCTTGACATCAATACCACCGTTAAGTTCGTGATGGATTAGACTTCGTTGTTGGTTCGCCGACGGTCTTTTTCAAGATTTTTTGGGAAAGACTGATGTAGAACACGTGAAGGCCCAATTCCATGATCAGTTGGACCGAGTCAAGCCCCGAAAGTCCAAACGATGTTTAATTTTAGATTACCCAAATTGGTTAAATTCAGACGAGCTCGGAATAGGCCCAAACTTGGTGGGCTTACTTATTTTCGCGCTCCGGTCCATACTCATTAATCCTAAAGGTTGATGATGAACGGTTGTTTTCGGCCTAATTCCTTCGTTTAGGCTTTCAATTGCGTTATTTTGCCGTTTTAGGAAATATTTGTTTCGTTAATAACTTTTAGCGTATAATTCCGTAGAAGTTGATTCTTTTTGGAAAAGTCATATTTTTCTTTCCTTTTTCCAATTTTATTATTTTCCCCAAATTTTGGGAATTTTCATTTTTGAGTTAGGATTTTGCTAGGGTTACGCCTTTTCCTTATAAAAGGGGTTGTAACCTAATGTTTATGCAGCTTTTTATCAATAATATTCAGACTTTGTCTTTTTCTCTTGAGGATTCAAGAACTGCTCGTGGCTACGAGTATCTATCATTCGTTTGATTAGTACGCAACTAATCTTTTCGTGAATTCCGCTGCGTCAAAGACTTAGGTATCTCGCTGGCTATCGGGGCTGAAGCTCTACAACCTCGATTGCACATAGTTGTCTCTCCCCGTAGGATTTCATTTTTTTTTGTTGTTGTAGATATATATTGTTGAGTGAGTAGATCTTTCTGTTTTACTATGATCACCAATAGAGAAAGTGAAAAAGATCTTGTATGGTTTTTTTTCAAATGTTTGGCATACGCGCTGATTACTTTAATGAGTGATGCTACTTTTTTTTCTTATTAAAATGTAATAATCCATAGAGAAATTTCAATGTTTGACTATAAGGAACACAAAAATTTATATGTTAGGCCTGTTTTCAACAAATCAGTACTTACAGAGATAAATTTCATTGTCCGGTTGTAGCTCACAAAAAATACTTTACTACTGTATCTATTACTGTAATTAGGTATGTTTTCAACAACCACTTACAAAGATATATAAATTTCACAGTTTGGATACACATAAAAGTATTTTTTTTTTTTAATCTATTCATCTTGGTCACAAAAAAATTTCTCATTCCTCGATCGAGGAAGTTTTATTGTTGGGAAAATCCATTGGAAAACAATTGTCACCAATAAGCGTCAGATACCAAAAATAGGGTGTTTGGCGCCATAAATGACAGCTAGCGACTAACGATGGAGGGCGAGGCTAGACATGGTAATGTTTTGAGGTGGAGCCTTAGAGCGCGGTGTGAGGTGTACGTGCCACCTCACAGTTGAAATTTTTATTTATTTATTTACATTTTTACTTTTGGTGCCTTAAGTCTAAAAAAATGAAAATTATAGACTGTGGTGCAATGACGTACTCTCTGCGTTTAAATATTGAATGAATATTGGTTAATTATGTGATTATTAATTATAGAGAGACTGGTACTGGTACTACTTTTTGATTTGTGAATACTCCCCACTTGGTTACGTTTATAACGCTACAGTATTCGACTAACTAAAGCTATTTTTATACTACTCTAATGTAGCACTATATATGTTTGCGGATGATTAACCTTAGAATTTGTAGACTTTTTAGGGTTATGATATGATATGATAGATGATTATATAAAACGAGTACTTTAGATTACTATGTATGTAGTAGTAATTTTATTATCAGTGGTTAATCTGTTTTTAATTTCGAGGAGGAGGACATATAGTAAAATGAGGGTAATTTGGTATTCTATCTTCTTTTCAAGGTGGGTTGAAGAACTACTTTGAGTTCTGTTTCCAAAAGGAAGAAAGAAACTTTTGAGTTAGAAAACTACTAGTAATGGATATATTTTGAATTTGATTGCTCAAATATTTGACTACGACTCCACTATTTTACTTAAAAAAGTAACCAATATTTTCACATAAATTCAACTTCAACATGACACCACCAATTTAGGCCCAGTTTCGCTGATGTTTTTTTTTTTTTTTTAAAAAAAAGTATTTATTTATTGTTTTATGAGACAGGTTATTTTCTTGCAATACATAAAATTTAATTCAAAAAATAATACTACTTATTTTTCTAAGAGGAACGGGCCTATTATTCATTGGTCTTGGGACACCGTCACACACCTTTGTTCATCACACATTTTTGTAGGGTTCACACATACACTGATACACATGGACTAGATGGTAAAACAAAGCATGGCTGCATTAGTAATACATATTTTAATAAAAAAGATAAATAATTTTTACACCCCTCTTTTATCCATTTACATTTTTTTTTTGTCTTTTATTCATGTGAAATTAATTAATTACACTTACCTCTTGGGTCATTTTTTTCACATGAAGGACAATTTTATACTTTCCCGTGAATGAAACTAAAAGAGGATTATCAATGGACAAAATATAAGGGGGTGTTTGGGAGCCTATTTTTTGGCTTTTTAGCTTTTTGAATTATGGTCAGAATGTAATTTAGAGAATAAATAAGTGTTCAGAAGATATGTGCATAATGTATTTTGGAACAGTAATAGTGTTTGGTAGGTGAATGATGAAAATGAATTATGAATTGACTTTTTACCAAGTTGCCCTTGGCCTTTACATAAGTCCAGAGCTCATTTTGGTAATTAAAGGTAGGGCAAAAGTGGTAAATAGGTAATGGTAGTATGGGTATTTTGGTAATTGTACAGAAAATGGGAAAATTGGAAAAGGTGAAAAGGAGCTCCAGAGCTTATTTTAGTTTTTGGTCTCCTTTGGGGGTGTTTAAGAGTCTACTTTTTGGCTTTTTATTTTAACATTTTGGGTTTTTGACTTTTTGAATTGTAGTCAGAATATATTTTGAATCTGATAGAGTGTTTAGATGAAATGTGCAGAATGTATTTTGCAACAAGAGTAGTATTTGGGAGATATTGGATGAAAATGAATTATGAGTTGATTTTTTACTATATTGCCCCTACCCATGTCATAAAAATAAAACTCATGTTAATTAAAAATCACCCTATCTCCCTCCACAAAGAACCTATCTTCTCTCCTTTTGAGTTCTGACTTCAAGAACCCAATGGTTAGGATTATTTGCAAACATGGAGTCTGACTTCTAGAATCAAATGGTTTGGGAGAATCCATCTTCTATTTTGCCGTAAAATCTCAAACCCATCTTCGATTTTGACGAACTGAAATCAAATCTCAAACCCATCTGAAACGGACGAATTGAAATCAAGTCTCAAATCTCAAACCCGTCTTCTATTTTGCCATTGAGTTGATTTTGCCATCATCGTCATCGTTGTCACGCCCCAAATTCGGGAGCTTGGCCGGCCGTGTACCATGAAGCAATTGTGGGACACGAAGCCTAATTAAAAATAATTTTACAATTCGAACTAATAAGAGAAAAACTGGATATTTTATTAAAGCAAAATGTGCAACACGAAACCAATATTTTTCCATAGAAATGACACGATATCTCATATTTTCCAATCCCAAATTTCACAATGAACTGCCAATAAATAAAAGTGCGGAAGCTAATAAATAAAAGTTAAAATGCAGATGCCCTAGAGGTCCAAACACAAGGTCCCGACAACGCCGCATAGTCCACTACAATGCTCCATGAACTACCCTGAAAAAAAATGTGGAATAAATCCGTCAGTTGACGGGCTCTGTAAGTAGTTAAGCATGCTAAGGGTGATAATACAAAGTGGCATACTTTTGAACGAACGATAATGAGGGTTCCAAGAAGTGGTTTCAAATTAACAAGAGAGATAGATGGTTCAACGAATACTAACAACAAACCAAATACTGAACAAAATGATCAACAGCTCAACAAAGAGTATCCACCAATTGAATAACAGATTATTGAATAATATGAACAATCATCGAATTACCAAAATAATTATACCAAACAATGAGTTCAATAATATCCAAAAGATGAACAACGATAAACGAAAGCATAAACCGGAGTGGGAACCATAATTACCAATTACCAAATACCACATCATCAACTGCCAAATATTTTCTCAGGGCTTAGCCCGTTGGATCCAACACCGTACTTACAGTCATCACAAGATGGCGCCTGGGACCTTTTCCCTAAGCCAATCCAAAATAGGGTCACAGGGTATTTCACAAGTCTTTTCCCTATCCGTTGAGCACTAGAGTCACAGGGTATTTCACAAGTCTTTTCCCTAGCGGCCAAAATCACCACAATATCTCACGGGTCTTTTCCTTGGACTTTAATAAATATAAACATAATCCATGGTCCCAAACACAAAAGAACAACGGCACCGGAGTCACCTGCACTAGGAATATTCTCTGTGTCGTTGCAGAGTCACAATAATATTATGGAGTCAACAAATCGACAGCAATAAAAATGAGGGTAACCAATCGATCACAAATATTATCAAATAACCTTGTAGAATAATTATCATCAGATCACAACCAATAACGAACTGTCAAGAATCGATAGGCTCAAGAGGATTCCAAAAAAGGGATCACATGCTTAACCACTCACCTCGATTGGAACTATAAGTCACAAAATGCGATGTTCGGTCATGTTCTTTGCTAATCTGAATTAAAAGAATACCAATACAAATAATTAATTTGATGAACCCATAAACCTTAACTTCGTTGACACCAAAATCCTACCCCATTATCACGCGCAATTAACCTACCTCCTGCTTCTATGAACCCAAATCCAAATAATACATATTTTAATGAGTATACATAGACACGCATGTATATCTATACTAAAGATCAAGTAATAAGAAAATCTATGTACCAAAGGAGAAGTGCTCGATTTGACCCCAATCTACTGCCGCAGCCCTCTCTCGCTCTCGGTATCTTCGGTAATGAGAAAGGAAATAACAATCCTACTTCTTAAATGTTTTCTCACCCTAACAAATTGTCCACGTTCAAACTTAAAACTTATTTGGTCTAATTACACGATCGACCCAATATTATTATTCTTTATGTTAACTAATCACTTGCGGGGACCCATTCCCAATTTAACCAAACTTAGGATTTTAAGCGATATGTGTAACTGATGTCAAAAATAAGCACCCCAACATATAATTATTTTTTTAGCAAGAAGTTTGAAAAGAAAAATGAAATATTTAATTATTTGCGTCAAAAATATTATTATTATATATTTTTTTATCTGAAAATGTGGGACGTCACAATCGTCAAGTCCGATTTTACCATCATCGTTGTCGTGGAGATCGAGTAGTGGAGTTCAATTTTGCGGCACTTGTCGTCAGAGAGTTGGAGTGGGGTTTTCTTGACCGGTGAGAGTATAACGTTCATGGAAGGGGTTTTGGGGGATTATGGAGAAACAGAGAGGGTATGGTGGTCTTTTTGTGTGTCTTTCGAATGAGAATGGGAAACCGAAAATGGGAAAAGCTCCTCCAAGCCTCTTGTTCACTTCTCTTCTCCATTGTTCAAATCTCAAAACCCATTCTCATAGAATGAGTTCTATGTTTCTCAGCCAAACAACCAAAATGGGAAAAGGGGAAACAGAAAATGCAAAAATGAGCCTGCCAAACAAGCCTTTGTCAGAAACTGAGGATAACCAAATCAAACCAAACCGAGTCTTATTTCCCAATCACTTAGGGTCGGCTACATGAATCCGTTTCCTCCATTGAGCTTTGTCAAAAGCCATTTGTTCACATAGATCCATTAGACTCATATCTTTACGCACTACAGTATCTAATGTCAATTTAGATCTACCCCTCCCCGTAACATTGCTACCTAGAGCTATCCTATTTGCTCTCTTAACTACTACATCTTCTGGTCTACGGTAGATATGCCCAAACCACCTTAGCCTATTTTCCCTCAACTTCTCCTTTATAGGTACTACACCTACCATCTCCCGAACTGTTTCATTTCTAATCTTGTCTCGTCTAGTCTTACCACACATCCACCTCAACATTTTCATTTCCGTTACACTCATTTTGCTCACATGTTGTTTCTTGATAGGCCAACATTCTGTCCCATAAAACATCGCTGGTCTTATGGCAGTTCCATAGAATTTTTCCTTCAATTTTGTGGGTACCCTCTTGTCATATAGTACACCAGTAGCGCTTCTCCACTTGAGCCACCCCACTTGGATCTTATGAGTCACATCATCCATAATCTCTCTATCTCTACTAATAATTGAGCCTAAATACCTAAAATGATCACTCTTTGATATCTCTTGATATTGGATCATCACTCTTTCTTCATGCGCACTATTGGTACCACTAAACTTGCACACTATATACTTAGTTTTACTCCTACTTATTCGAAAACCCTTTGACTCTAATGCTTCCCTCCAAATTTCTAGTTTCGTATTAACAGCTCTAGCGGCTTCATCTTCGAGGATAATGTTATTTGCAAACATCATACACCATGGAATATCCTCTTGAAATTGTCTAGTCAATTCATCCATAACTAAGGCAAAGAGGTATGGGCTCAGGGTTGACCCTTGATGCAATCCTACAGTGATTGAAAATTCACTCGTTTCCCCTACTAGTGATCTAATGTTAATGACGACACCTTCATACATGTCTCTAATCACCTCGATATACCCTTTGGTCACTCATTTTCTCTCCAAAACCCACCATATGACATCCCTAAGCACCCTATCATAAGCCTTTTCTAAGTCTATGAAAACCATATGGAGATCCTTCTTCTTTACTCTGTGTTTTTCTACCAATCTCCTTAATAGGTAGATAGCTTCCATGGTGGATCTTCCTGGCATGAACCCAAATTGTTTCTTCGACACCGTAGTCACTATCCTCAAGCGATACTCAATAACTTTTTCCCACAACTTCATCGTATGACTCATCAATTTAATACCTTTACAGTTGTTGTAGTTTTGAATATCCCCTTTATTCTTATAAATAGGTACTAAGGTGCTCCTTCTTCATTTTTCGAGCATCTTCCTACTCATAATAATCTTGTTGAACAACCTCGTCAACCAAGTCACCCCCAAGTCACTTAGACTTTTCCACACTTCAATAGGGATACCATCTGGTCCTAGAGCCTTACCCAGTTTCATCAGTTTCAAAACTTTAACCACTTCGAACTTTTGTATTCTCCGATAAAACTCATATTCTACGTTCTCGCCAGGTACATACACTTCCTCCCCACCAAAACCTCCTTCATGTTTCTCGTTTAACAACTTATCGAAATATGACTTCCATCTATCCTTGATCGCCTCATCTTTTACCAACACCACCGAATCAATACCTTTTACACACTTAACTTGAGAAATGTCTCTAGCTTTCCTTTCTCGTATCTTAGCAAGTTTATAAATAATCTTTTCTCCATCTTTACTATCGAATCTAGCGTAGAAATTCTCATAGGCTTTCAACTTAGCTTCCCTAACGGCTTTCTTAGCTTCCTTGCTAGCTTGCTTATAATCCTGAAAACTTTCCTCATTCCAGTCCTTTTGCCACTTTTTAAAGCACTCATTCTTTGGTTTTACCATGGTTTGAATCTCGTCATCCGACCACCATATCTCCTTAGAAATTAGACATTTTCCCTTTGACTCGCCAAGAACTTCTTTCGATATTCTTTTAATATCGTCCGTTATCGTATTCCACATATTGTCGCTATCGCCTTCCACTCCCCACCGTATTTCTTGAGACATTCTTTCCTTGAATACCTCTAGTTTCTCCCCCCTTAGGCCTCACCATTTAGTCCGTGGGCATCTAGTTTCCTTTCTCCTTCTATTATTCCCCTTGAGACAAATATCTAACACCAAAAGTCTATGTTATGCCACTAGACACTCTCCGGGAATAATCTTACAATCCTTACATGTCAAGCGGTCTACACCTCTAGCAAGAAAATAATCGATTTGGCTTCTATTGGCTCCACTCTTAAAGGCAATTAAATGCTCCTCTCGCTTCCTATAGAGCGTATTCCCAACTATAAGGTCAAAAGCTACCGCAAAATCTAAAATCCTCCTATCACTTTCGTTAAGGTCACCAAATCCAAACCCACTATGCACCTTCTCATACCCTTGCTTATGCACTCTCACATGACCATTGAAATCACCTCCTATGAATAGCTTCTCCCAAAAGGTATCCCTTGAATCACGTCATCCATTTGCTCCCAAAATTGCTCTTTAATAAGATCATCCAAGCCTACTTGGGGTGCGTACGCACTAATAACTATACTCTCTCTAATCACAAGCTTAACTAAAATAATCCGATCTCCTTTTCTCGTTACTGTAACTACCGAATCTTTCAGGTGTTTATCTACTACGATACCTACCCCATTTCTATGTCTATCTTTACCCGTATAGTAAAGCTTATAACCTGTGTCCTCTATCTCCCTAGCTTTCTCCCCTACCCACTTAGTCTCTTGAAGGCAAGCTATACTAATCCTCCTCTTAAGCATGGTGTCAATTAGCTCCCTAGTCTTACCCATTAATGTCCTTATATTCCAAGTTGCTAAACGAATCCTATAGTCCTAGGTTAGCTTCTTCACCCGCGCTCGTCCAGGCACGCGTGAGAACCCTTACTCACTTATCACCACACTCGGGCGCCGATGTGGCGCCCCTTGCTCATCTTTCGAAGCACCCGAAGGAAGGCACAACACGTCGCTTAAGGGGAACACCCTAGCATGTCTCGTAATCATATTTGGATTCATGTCATAAAGATCTAACGGGTTTTTTATGTGCTGGCAGTCAGCTACCTAACGTACAACCCTCCTCCTTTATCCGGGCTTGGGACTGGCTGGGAGATAAAGATAACCCTCCTCCTTTACAAAATGAGTTTTCATAATTGGATAACCAAACAACCAAAATGTGAAAATGAGAATGCAAAAATGGGAAAATGCACTAACCAAATATCCCAAGTGTTAAAATTATTTTCCTTCTACTAAGTCTTCTTAAAAAATAAATACTTATTTGTAACTTTAATGCTTTGTTTCTTTCACTTCTCAAAAAGAATTTTTCAAAAAATTTCTCCTAAATTCTTCCTAGATTCCTCATACTTCTAACATTTTTCTCTCTATCTCTCTCCACTTATTATCTCTATAATTTTTTTAAATTTTTTTCAAAATACAATCCAAACGAAGCATAAAACTTAAAAATAATGCATTTACCAAAATAATTTTTTAAATTCTTTTGCACCGTGCGTTCAAAAGATTTTATTAAAATCTATTAAACAATATTCATATTGTACAAAAAATTATGTCAACAAGTCCATTATTTTTAAATTTAAAATTTACAAATAAGTACTGTACTTATTTTTTGGAAAAGTTTTGGTGGAACACAAAATAACATGCAGAGAGAGAGAGAGAGAGAGTGAGTTGGGGGGGCATAGGAGAGAGAGAGAGAGAGAGAGAGAGAGAGAGAGAGAGAGAGAGAGTTGGGGGGCATAGTTTAACGTTTAGTAGGGGACAACAGCGTATCTAGGAAAATCCTCAAAATTCGATTCAGTTGCTTTATAAAGTAAGGTAAAGAAGACCAGTCCCCGTTGAAAAAAGGAACTGGGCTGAAGTTTAGATTTAGACAAAATATAAACAAATCAAACACCCTTCTACAGTTCAATGTACCCAAAAAGAACAGGTTGGTATTCGGTTTCTCTCTCTCTCTCTCTCTCTTTTTGAGGTTAATAAAATTCCCAAATGCCCTTGTGCTTCACTGGAAGTCGAAGCTGCCTAATCAATTGATTAATCTAAGGGGTAAATCTCTTACCTTGTTTCATCTTGCTGTTTATATACGAATATATAAAAAGCAATTTTTGAGAGAACAGTGAACGTGCTCTGCTTTGTCCGGACTTCATTCAAACCAAACCTCACGCTTGCAGAGAGAGAGAGAGAGGGAGAGAAGGAGGTTCTTGCTATTTTTTTATTTCATTCAAATCCTGAAGGCTGAAACCCCATTGAAGAGAGAGAGAGAGAGAGAGAGAGAGAGAGAGAGAGAGAGAGGTCTTAGGAACCTGGGCTTTGTCCATCTTTTGAGAGCTAAAAACAGCCCACGCTTGCTCTAGAGAGCGAAAGTATCGGTAGAAATTCTTTTTATTTTCTGGGTTTTTCACTTTCTGTTTTTTCTCTCTAACCCAGACACCCTTTTTCTTGTAATGTAGAGAGAGAAAGAGAGAGACTGTTATACTTTTCCGGGGCGGGGTTTATGGGGTTTGGAGGGCGCAAAACAATGCTGCAATGATAGTATTTGGTTGTGGGGATTACTGTTCTCTTCGTATTGCACATAAAAGTGCTTGCGAAAAAGAAAATGCCTTTCCTCTTGAAAAAAAGCTGTACCTCACCTATAATGGGTTCCTGTTTTTTTCCTCAGAAAAGTGAATTGTGAAGAAGAAGAAGAAGCAGGAGAGAGAGAGAGAGAGAGAGAGAGAGAGAGAGAGAGAGAGAGAGAGAGAG
>BPLS01000713.1:1846461-1885859 GCA_019656275.1 Rhododendron kiyosumense
AGAGAAGCAGAGGAACTGATGGGTGTGAAGATGATGCAAGGTCACCATTTGGTGTCCGTGAGGTTGAATGAGAAACTGGGAGGCACAAAAAGGAACTACACAATGGTGCACCGCCTTCCTCTAACTGGATTACTGATTCTTTGGTTGATCGTTGTGGGCCTTGTGAGCTATCGTTTTGTGTATAAACCAACTGATGCTGAGACCAATTCCAGAAGGCATGAGGTGCTGGTAACCTTGTGCGATCAGAGAGCTAGGATCTTGCAAGACCAGTTCCGTGTCAGTGTTAACCATGTCCACGCCCTTGGTATTCTTGTCTCAACCTTCCACTATTACAAGAACCCATCTGCAATTGATCAGGTTTGTGCTCTTTTTTTCTCTTTATGTTATGTTTCGGTTTCGTTTCGGGGATTTTAGCTTTTGAGTTTGGGTATTTAGATGTTTCTCTGATGATTTGCAAGAACCTATTTCCCATGGATCATGTTTGTGCTGGTTTATGGTACATTTAGGTTTGGATTTTGGGGGTTTTAGGTTTTGGTTTTGGATATTTGGGTGTTTCTCTGATGGTTAACAACAACCCATTTGCCATGGATCAGGTTTATGTTACTTTTACGTTTTGGGGGGATTTAGGTTTTGATTTTTGATATTGGCTTTGTTTGGAAATTGTGAACCTTTTTTAGTTTCCTTTTTTGTTTTATCATTTCATTTTTCGTACTTCGAGAAGCAAGACAGTAAAAAGTTCGAAAACATGCCTTCTGCGCGGAAGCAACCTCGTAAAATCTGAAACATATCTTTGGTATTTCTTAAAAGAGGACTGTTGTAGAAAAATCTCCAAGCAAATGTTATTAGAAATGATTCTCAAATCAAGTTGTTGGTGTTCCGGAGAAAGAACACGAATCACGAATCTTGTTATCAAACATGCTTGAGCTTGATATTACAATTTAATGTCACTAGCAGTTTGGAACTGTGATTAGGTTTGTGCTTGTATATGCCCTAGTGGGTTTTGTTTTGGGATGTGACAGATGTTCTGTGCTGTGATGATAGTCTGAATTTGTATGGTTTGGGTAATTCTATTACCTTCAATTCAGGAAACTTTTGCCGAATACACTGCCCAAACTGCCTTTGAGCGGCCACTGCTTAGTGGGGTGGCTTATGCACAGAGGGTGGTGCATTCAGAGAGAGAAGAATTTGAGAGAGAACATGGGTGGATGATAAGAACAATGGAGAGGGAGCCTTCGCCTATCCGGGATGAGTATGCCCCTGTAATTTTCTCTCAAGAGACAGTGTCCTATATAGAATCACTTGATATGATGTCAGGAGAGGTACTGTTTCCATCTGTAACGTACTATACGATTTTAGTTTGCTCATTGTCATTGCTTGTGTTCTAGTAGATGAATTGGATGTTAGATTTTACTCATATGTATATGTACAGGAGGATCGCGAGAACATTTTGAGGGCTAGGGCTACCGGGAAAGCAGTTCTTACTAGCCCTTTTCGGTTGTTGGGTTCTCATCATCTAGGGGTTGTGTTGACATTTCCAGTTTACAAATCCAAACTCCCTCCAAACCCATCAGTGGAACTACGAATTCAAGCAACTGCAGGGTATGTGCTAGTGTTTGACTTTTTTATTGGACAAATATTAAGAATATTTGCCACAAGTGTCAATATTTTCTAGCAGATCTCATATAGTATGTTATTTTGCTATGAACCAAAAACAACGGAAGGAATCTTATGTAAGATGGGGACTTAACAACCTTTGCTGATTTGTTGCTTCAAGCCTTGTGGTCATTTTTTGAATCAAACAATTTGTGATGCTGTATTAGGCTTCTGCTGGCAAAGTCAGCTGTATTAATTGAAGCAGATAGCACATTGCAGATATCCTATTGTGATGCTTAATCACATAATGTTTTCCCGATATTTGGTCTTAGTGCCTATGTTGCTAGTATAATATCTTAAATAACTCCGATTTCCGTTTTTGTGGTATTTAGTCTCTTTTAGCACTGGCAGTCCTGCAGCCAATCTTGCAGTGTTAAAAGGAAATGAGTTTATGTTCAGAAAAAAAAAAAAAAAAAGAAAGAAAGAAAGAAAGAAAGAGGGGAAGCAGTTTCAGGGTCTTACATTTTGTTTGTAATGGGGATTCTGCGGTGTATTAGTTATTTCTTTGTTTTTGGAAAAAATGAGATAAAGTAAATAGTTGTTCACGATACTATGATGTAGTGAAGTCAACCATAACATTGGCCCAACTGCCCAAGACATCGTAGTGCTATCAAATCAATTAGCTAATGCTCTCATGCCAATTGGCATCCAAGACAAGCTGAAGCTTCATTTTCCTCCTGTCCGGGCTTCATCTTTTGAAGAATGTACATCAGTATACGGATTGATCTTTGTCTATTGGCTGGCCACTCGAGATTAGTGTTTAAGCCCCATATTGTACAAATTTCTGTGAACCTTTTTTTTTGGGTAAGTAATTGATAGCATTTGAGAGATTTCAAACCTGAGACTTCATGAGAGAACAAACTCCTAAGTCTCATGCCTTAACCACTAGACCAACTCATTAGGGTTAATTTCTGTGAACCGTTGCAATTTATTTTTACATGGAACTAGGTATTGATTACAGCACGCTTGTGGAACTGGAATTGGTTAATGTAGTATTTTCTCCAAATATGGAATCCACAGTTGCTTAGTGCTATTTCATAGGGGGACTTGCTAAGTGCTATTTCATAGGGGGACTTGCTAAGTGCTATTTCATAGGGGAGCATAATGCTTGTACCTACATAAAGTGACCTCTTAGACTATTCTTGATCCTTGTATAAACAGAAGCTTCCAAAATTCATAAATCATGGTAGCAAAAATAGTTGACTTTTTCCAGGTGCTTTTCATACATTGTTTGGCCAAATATCCACGCGCTTGCTAGATAACAGCATTCTTCTTTGATGATAAATGTTGACGGTTTCATGGACAATATGGTTCTCTTTGATATGTACCGGCCTTTAGTTTGTATAAATGAGTGGAGTAAAGCAGACTACTTGCCTTACCCCCCCCCCCCCCCCCCCCTCTCTCTCTCTTCTTGCAAACTCTGCACGTGATTTAAATGACGTGCAGAGTTTGCATGAGTAATCTTCTTCTTCTTCATCATGCAATGCACATGATTTAAATGATGTTCTTGCCGCAATGCAGATATCTTGGCGGGGCCTTTGATGTTGAGTCGCTAGTTGAGAACTTGCTTGGGCAACTGGCTGCGAACCAGGCGATTTTGGTGAATGTTTATGATGTTACGAACTCTTCTGACCCCTTAATCATGTATGGACACCAATATGAAGATGGCGACATGTCCCTTAAGCATGTCAGCATGGTTGATTTCGGAGATCCATCCAGAAAGCACCAAATGGTGTGTAGGTAAGTGCACCCAACCCTGATTCTTGTTTGAAAATCAAAATCTTAAACATCGGGTGGCGACCTAGAAGCATGGACACGGATATCGGACAGGGACATGAACATGACACTCTCCGGATGCTGCCGGATACGCCTTAGTACATGTAATTACTGATTACTATAGTACATTTTGGTAATTTGGGCCCATTGGAGACACATTAAGGACACATAGGGGATACATTAGAAAGTCAGGATCCAATTTTAAAAAGGTTGGCCAAAGTCAAAATTTTCATGGCTGGTTAGTTCATAAATAACCGCTTTATATCTGTTATATCTCCATATTTCATGATATTAATATCATTCATGTTTTTTGACCCTAAATTGAAAGAACTCTTATTTTGGTATCAATTTATAGATGTAAATGCAAAACTCGACATTTCTGAAGTAGCCTCGAAGTGCCCAAGTCTTAATTTTGGAAAAATAATGTGTTTGTGTCACGTCTGTATCTGTGTTTCCAAGAGCAACCAACACATTAATTAAAATAAATCTTTTGTTTTTTACTCATTCTTGTCTTCAAATGTTACTGATTATTTTGAATCTTGAGCAGGTACCTTCAAAAGGCACCCGCATCGTGGTCGGCAATCAACAATGCCGGCTATTTTTTTGTCATTCTTGTTTTAGTTGGTTGCGGTGCGTATTTTGCAGCACGCCATGCTGTTAAATTTGAGGATGACTTCCATGAAATGCAGGAGCTGAAAGTCCTAGCAGAAGCCGCTGATGTTGCTAAATCCCAGGTCCCACACCAAACCTGTTATTAAATCATATGCTGAAAATTCCCTTTTCCTTACAGAGGAATGAAAATTTTGTTAATTCTATTTCTTCCTTTCACCTTTTCTGTTCATTGTGCCAGTTTCTAGCCACTGTTTCGCATGAAATCAGGACACCCATGAATGGTATTCTTGGTATGTCAAATATTAATTTTCTTCTGTGGAGGCTGAGTTTGATCAGAGATTAAATTTGTTGTTGAATACTGCAATCTCCTATTTATACTTTTGAAGGAATGCTTGCCCTCCTTCTGGATACTGCTTTGAGTTCAACACAAAGGGACTATGCTCAAACTGCTCAAGCGTGTGGAAAGGCATTGATAGGGTTAATAAATGAAGTGCTTGACAGTGCAAAAATTGAAGCTGGCAAGTTAGAGTTGGAGGCAGTACCATTTGACCTTCGCTCCATACTAGATGATGTTCTCTCTTTGTTCTCTGAAAAGTCCAGGCATAAGGGTATTGAGGTAATTTCAATCCACTGCTAGCAACTATTAAATTCGTCCTGAATTCTTGGGCAGAACTGTTGCCATAGGGACCTAGGGTGCCGAAAACATTTTAGGATTTTTGCCAATGTGTCGTGAGGGAACCTGTTAAGATGCTTACAATGGGATATACATTCTCGATGAAAGTATGTCTTCAGATAATGTAGAGCAAATTTAGGCTCTCTTCATGAAAGCCCTTAGGCCACTCATCATCAAGACCAAATTTTTTTATTCTGCACTTTTAAGTGGATCTTTTTCCCCATAGGTTGTGAAATGATGCATGTTTTCATTTTATGCACTCACGGTATCTGCTTTCTTCTTTCTGTGTTATTTTGGCCCCCTTTGACTGATGCCTCTCTTTTGGATGGATGAATTACTGCTGCCCTTCATGACGCACTTTATATTAACTCCCAACTCAATGCTGCATTATCAACTTGGGAATGAAGTTGGCAGTGTTCATTTCTGATAAAGTTCCTGACATAGTTATGGGGGATCCGGGAAGATTCCGACAAGTGATCACAAATCTTGTGGGCAATTCGGTCAAAGTGAGTGAAACATTCAAGCCTCCCTATTATGATTGCTATGGCTCGGAAAATCTTATTTTATGCTTTTCAATTATCCAGTTTGCTGACATGCCCTTGTTTAAGCTCATTTCTTGCCCAATTCATCCCTCATCCTGTGGGAAACAAAAGGATAAATAAAAAATGCTGTTTTTCTCATACTGAGATTTCCCTGGATATGTTGAATCATACACCCCAAGAGCTTCTGTAACCAAGCTCTACGTTTCTATTTCAGAGTACCAACAACTCCAGCCATAATAAATTTTGAGTCCCTAAAGTAGTGACACCCAATCTTGAGTCTCCAAATATGGAGACTCCTTCACAAATGAGTCTCATTGTCACGTCCAGAATTTATAAGAACTTGTAAATTGAATTTGCATATAATTAGTTCCATTATGAAATGATAATTGAATATTGGAGCAGAATTAGTAGAATGCTTGGAGTTTGAAGGATGTGGATGGAATGGAGGGATGATACGAGTGTTTCGAAAATGGGCATAGGTATAGAGATTTGTGATTGGAGATTAAATGAATGGGTACCATCCTGTTTAACAACTTTCTGAATAAGTACTTTCTACTATTTATTTTAGAGACTTTGGTTGTATTGCTCTTAGGAATTGATTACATTGCTAACCTAATTAACTTAGTAAATGCTTACTAGATCTAGCTTTTGTCAGTTCACTGAGCGAGGACATATATTTGTGCAAGTCCATCTAGCTGAACATGCGAAGGCTGTAATGGATGTAAAAGCTGAATCCTGCTTGAACGGAGGAGCCAGTGTGGTCCCTTTGAGTGCCTGTCAGTTCAAAACCCTAAGTGGTTGTGAATCTGCCGACGACCGCATCAGTTGGGATGCTTACAAATACCTAATTGCCGATCAAGAATTCAACATGGCCAGTGAGGAGACGTCTCAAAATGTCACTTTGCTTGTATCTGTGGAAGATACTGGGATTGGCATTCCTTTAGGTGTTCAGGAGCAAGTTTTCGCGCCATTTATGCAGGCCGACAGTTCAACCTCTAGACATTATGGAGGAACTGGAATTGGGTTGAGTATAAGTAAGTGTTTGGTTGAGTTAATGGGTGGTCATATAAGTTTCATAAGCCGTCCTAAAGTTGGAAGCACGTTCTCGTTCACTGCGACATTGAGAAGGTGCGAGAAAAATGCTTTGAATGATCTCAAAATTTCTGATGATCTCCCTACTGGATTTAAAGGGTTGAAAGCAATTGTAGTTGATGGGAAACCAGTTAGAGCAGCTGTAACTAGATACCATCTGAAGAGACTTGGTATCCTGGTTGAAGTTGTAAGTAGCATCAAGATGGCAATTCCAGTATCTGGCAGAAATGGTTCATTGAGATCCCTGTAAGTTTTTTTTGGGTTTCTTAATAATCATACATTTTAGTGTTAGCTTAGGAGAGCTTCATTATTTACTATCAAAGTAACAATAAAAAAAAACCTCAGCAGGTTACTTTGTTTTTCAAAAATCTCACATTGAAAAACTTCAATTTTGTTTATTTAATGGCCTTTACTCGACTATCCATAAAAGGTGTGCCTTTCCTTTTTCTTCGGTTTTTATTTGGCATAGGCCAAAACTTGCTGCTAATTTAGTGATTTAAACCATGATATTGTGATGTCGGAAATGGAATACTGGGCAATTACAGCAAATCTTATTAGCCCAGGATTGGGAATGATACTTGGTACTCTTTGATACCTGGGCAATTACTGTTACATTTTGGTATTGGGCATAAAAGCAGTGGTTTATTGCGCAGAAAAACCTACTGTTGTTTTTTGCTGTTACCTCTCAATCACAGGATTTATTTACTTTGAGTGATTAGGACTGTTGGTTTTCCGTTGTGTCAAAGGGGGAAGTCTCTGTTTTTTCGGGTTACAGCAGTTGAGAAATTTGTGAACTCTTGTTATGAAATTTCTCTCTTCTTTTCTGTTTTTCCCTGTTTTTTCCTCTTTTCCACCCTACAACACATATTGCATACTTTCGCGATTCTAACTCCGTATTAAAAAGGGTCACATGGGGGTTACATCACCTTATAGCTAAGCTATGATTTCATTTCAATCAAAGTGAAATATATCTATGACATGATGCCTACAAATGTCGTGACAGAGAAAGAAACTCACCAACTAAAGTTTCATGAAACGATAACGCGAAATTCTATTCCACTCCAAGTTCCAAAGCAGTGTGCTGAAAGGATTATCTTTGCATATTGCCATAAGAACTCATCTCCAAGGAAATTGAGGTCTTAAATTTTGTTTTAGAATCAACTTACTGAAGTCCACCACTTTTATCATGGCAGAAATGTAAGGCAACCGGATATGATACTAGTTGAGAAGGACTCGTGGATGTCTGGCGAGGACAGTAGCTCAAATTCGTGGTTCCTGGACTTGGAACAGAATGTCCTCAAGTTGCAATTGCCGAAGATGATATTACTCGCAACTAGTATAACTGGCGCTGAATTTGACCATGCAAAACAAGTAGGTTTTGCAGACACAGTGATAATGAAACCTCTGAGAGCAAGTATGGTGGCAGCATGCCTTCAGCAGGTGCTGGAAACAGGGAAGAAAATGCAACAAGGGAAAGACATGGTTAATGGGTCTAATCTCCTTAGGAGCTTGCTACGTGGCAAGAAAATATTGGTGGTAGATGACAATATGGTAAACCGCAGAGTTGCCGCTGGAGCACTCAAGAAATTTGGGGCTGGTGTAGAGTGTGCTGATAGTGGCAAAGCTGCTCTTGCGTTGCTCCAGTTACCACATGATTTTGATGCTTGCTTCATGGATATTCAGATGCCTGAAATGGATGGGTACGTACTTGACCTTATTTTCTGGGAGATTAATTGGATATTCAATTCGTATTTTTTTCTTTTCAATGACCATTATTCTTTTAGACAACCATTCTTTATTTTTTCTTGAAGGACTTCTCTTTCTTTTTTCTTGTTGTTTTGATATATAGATTGTACTGCCTTTTAGTTTATTGATAAAAACCTTTTCATGGATATTCCTAGCAATTAAAGTAACTTTAGATGCTCTAGTTTATGAGATATGAGCTACTTTTAGATAATTTCTGCAGATCTGCCTTATTTTCAGGACACTATTGTAGCAATGAAAAATCAGACATGGAAAACTTCCTCTTTAACTACTTTGAGTTTCTAGTATTTTGGTATATTTCCAAGTTAGATATCATTAAAAGAAGGGAGTTTAGAACTTAACTTTTTTTCCTGGGGATATTGCTGCCTTTTTTTTACTTCAATTTGGGTAGAAGTAGAGCAGTCTTCTTTGGGAAGGTTTTGAAAATTTGTTATTTGAGGATGAGAAGCAACATTATTCTGAATTATTGCTGTGTGCAAGGTTGAACAGAGGGCAAGGTTTCTGGATCTGTCCCTTATCATTTTAGCCGTAGGTGTAATATAATGGGTTTTGGGTACTGATCCCATTACCCAACTGAATATTCATGGTAATAAATTTCGCTCATGTTTGTAACAACCCACATCAGTGGGATGGGATATGCAAGTATAAACCACAAGCTTGCTAAGGAACTTGAAGCTCAAGCTTTTGTGCCATGCTGTGGGCGCACTTTCTCCATGCATGGCATGTGAGAAGAAGTGTGAAAAAGCCAACCTTGGTTCCATGGACGGCTCCTTTGTGATGTGAGAGAGGAGTAAAGGCTTTGGAGAGAGTTCGAGGGCCTAGAGTAATAGGTGCTATACCCGATTAAGGGCTGCTTTGCGACTGTATACAGGCTATACCTCCACGGAAAGACAGATATGATATTTGTTATCCCCACTCCATTGCCACCAAAATAACACCTCTTCAAAATCAGCGAACACAGTAAGGCATTAAGGTCTGTACCCTCTAGTGGCACTGTATTGTTCCCTGACCTTGGCATGGTATGGCATCTACAACGAGACTGCAAGTGCCACCGCACATCTCCTTAGTTCGAGGCCTTGTCTCTGTGTTTTTGTGTGGAGTAAAGTATCTTAAGCGCTGATGACGACTTTGAGTCCCTACATGGCCAGGAACTGGTGTTTCATCATGTCAAAATTTGATGTCATGGGTAACTGCTGGTTGTGAAGTTCCAGCAACCAAGAGCTTATCCCATCTCACAGCTTTTTCTCCGATTGTCCTTTATTTCTTGCAACTTTTTGTTCCACTGGACATACGTTTTCAATCTAATCTCATTTCCTCTTTCAGTTTAGACACAAAGATATGGGCCAACAAAATGTTCTGATTCTTCTGACATATTGGAATGCTGTGCTGTACCTTTTCATTTGGGTCAGCAAGAGATACCCACTCAAGTTTACTCCAACTTCAATCCAGTGGGTCAATTCCTATGAGTTAAAACTCTATAGAACTATAACCATCATTGTCGTTGATAAAGATGATGCACTTCCTAAAAGTATGACTTCCAAATTAAGTCTTTTACTTTGGCAGATTATAAACAAAGCAGCTTTGGTTGCATCAATGGCAAAGGTTAAAAAAAAACTATCCACAGCTAGAACCGTGGTGCTTCTTGCAACGGGCCAGCTCAGCTCTTCCATGGCAGAGCTTTTGTCTTTCAGATGAAACACTTGCAATTCTGTGTGAGTTAGACATGATTTGTACATCGAGGAAAAGTTGCTATCTAATCCAATCCTCTTTTTGCAGTTTTGAGGCTACATGTCGTATTCGGAAGTTGGAGAACGAAGCAAATGAGCAGAAAAAAACGAATGAATGGTCCTCTACTGATGGAAGAAAGGCTGAATGGCACTTACCAATATTAGCCATGACCGCAGATGTGATTCAAGCCACGTGTGATGAATGCCTGAAATGCGGCATGGATGGGTATGTGTCAAAACCCTTTGGAGAAGAGAATCTCTATCAGGCTGTTGCACATTTCTTCGATTCTAAACCCATTTCGGATCCTTAGATCTATTTCAATTTACCAGTGGACTTGGGCATATCTAAGTTGAAGAAGTACAGGTTAATCCCTTGAGCATTACCAGCAAATTTTCCATATTCTGCTGGTGCTTTTTCCTGGAGTACAGGTTTGGACACTTAGTTCTAACGCACTTTATTAAAATTGATTGGTTTCTGCAGACATTGTATACTACTGAAAGAACCATCTTTCCCCACTTGTATGTATAGATCGGTAGAGGGGGGTAGGAGGTGGTGTAGCAAAATGTTGTATGTTCTGATAATGTTGTAAGTTTCTGTTGCCACGGCCGGTCAAGAAGCCACTGTAAACCCTTGATTTGTATAATTGTACTACTCTTTTTGGCAAGTCCTTTTTCCCATTTATGGCTGCAGCAGACTTAGCATTTGGTGATTTGATGTTTTAAACTTGTGCATGAAAGGTTTAATTTCCAGTGCAGGTATGGACGAGCACCTAAAAATGATTGGATTGTGGGAAATGAAGGTGAATCTATTCTGTTTAGTAATTTGATTTGACAGAGGATACGATTTTATATTTTTTTTCAACATTACAAATATTGAGAAATGTGTGTGAGATCTAATTTGTTTTGTTTGGCTTAACTTATCATGAAAATTACTATTCCTCGTGTGATCTGGATATGCAAATCCTAATTGGGTCAATTAGAAACTATTGAAAGCTTAGGGATTTTTCATGAATATCTAGTCTTCGTACATGAGCTAACACTCCCACATCCATTAGTAAATCGACTTGGGAGGCCAGCAAAATTTAGTAGCGCTCAATCTCACCGTCCAAAAAATGTTTTAGACGGTCCGGGTTTTAAAAGAACTCTTCTAGGGAGTTCAAAATGTTTTTGGACGGTAAAATTAAGTGCTACCAAATGTTCCCCCAAGTGTAAATTTGGATACGACCAGAATACCATGCACATTTGTGATGGTATTACAAAATATAATGGGAAATATCCCATGGCAGTAAACATCACAATATGGGTAACTTGGTGAAAGACGAGGCTTGGTAATTGGATTAGTTATTTTTCACTTATTTGTTAGTGATATCAAATTAAGACCGGCATCTCACACATGGAGGAGAATGGTTGGCATCAAAGCTGTTCTGGAAACGGCCATAAAATGGGTCATAGGAGAACATACCAAATCCAAAAAAAAAGGTGGAGGAACTTAATGTTAATGGGAGATGAAATCTGGATTCTATATCCCACATTGTGAATGTTAGAGTGATTGATTCTTTACTTGGTTACCTAAGTCAAATAAAGTGCGAATGGGTGCAAATGTGGGAGAGCGAACATGAAAGTGTCTCTCAAAAACTTCTAAAATAACTAAAATTCATGAGTGCGAGGATTGAGAGCTCAAGCGCCAGCGTAGGTCATTTTGAAGGATTATATGACTAATGGTACTCTTCCTAGACCCAAGGTTCTGATCAACCCATATTTTACTAATGGGAGCCTAAGGGTACTCTTCCTAGCTTACGTGACTAATGGTACTCTTCCTAGCTACACCCAAGTTTCTGATCATTCCAAAACTGTAAAAATAAATAAATAAATAAAATGTGCGATATCTGTCACTATAGGTGAAAAACTGTCACTAAATAGTGACGAGCGACGACTCAATGACAATATTTTTGTCACTATCGCTCATTTTTTTACCATTAGGCTAGCGCTACCATTTTGGCGATGAGAAACCATTTCCTTGCCAAAAGGTATCATTAGGTGAAGAATTTTGGATTGTCTTAGACACTAAAAGTGTTTTTGTTGTTGTAGTACGTAAAAATACAGTAGTAATCAACTCTGTGCTCGAAGAGGGATTCCAACATCGAACCTTTGTCCAAGATGCAATAACTCCCCTGAAGATACAAAGTGGAGTATTAGGGAATGCGCGCACCAAGGCTAAAGATCGAGCTCTAGGATAGCATTCCTAGCTTAGTAGCCATTTGATGAGTTGATGGCCCCGTAGGCCGTAACAGATTGGATCTCTCTGAATTTGAAATCCAACAACACTGAACTGGGAGTGGGAAATGGAACTGATTTTTATCTTGGATTTCATAACCACTAGCTAGCTCTTCGTCAAATATATACTACTACTACTATATGGAAAAGAAAGATTCTGACAAAAAGAGTTTTTGACAATTTGGATAAGTAGTATATACTAGCTATAGCTTCATTTAGCTCCCGGCCCTCTCACTAATTGCTTATAAACATCTCCCAGACTAATACTCCACATTAATTGGGTACCACCTTGTGCAGGAACTATATATTAAGCTCTAACACAGATGGTTAAGTTGTTGGTTTGACTCTAACACGAAAATGGGTTTTCAAGGACTATTCCGAGAGCCCATTATTTTAGAAAAGGGCATGGCGAACGTCAAAGTTGAATCGGACTGTCTTATCGCACGCCGTGAACAAAAACAATGATGAACGAACTAAAAATCATCCCCAAAGTGTCATTATCAACGATGTCAAAGCCCTTCTAAATCGCATAGCTACTACTACTCTGTCTAATATTTTATCGTAAAACGAATCAGGGTGTTGATCATCTAGCACACTTGGGAGCAAAACAAGCTAATTAAGGATCTAGTCATCTCTGTTGACATCTCCATCGCCATCTCGATCAGGGATAGGCTAACCATTATTAGGCAAGTGTTAGACTAATTTGGTTCTGTAATATGTATTCGACTAATTAAGCTCGCTCTTCTGATGTGGAACTCATGGAGTATATGATTTTCAGACGAACCCCAAAAAAAATCTCTACGTCTAGAGGGTCCTGGTCGTACCATATTAATTATTACTACATCTTAAAGAACGAATAATTCGTTATTCTTCTTCATTCTCTCGACTCAAGTTTGCTACCTGCCTAAGTCTTGGGTAATCTAGAGATCAGTGAAGAATAAAGAATTAGTAATTAATTAGTGATTCACTCTTTAAGGTTCGAGCCCACGACATATTAATTAAGTGGTAACGTAATGACCAATTGGAACAAACCAGTAATTGGTTGACAGAGTTAACTAGGGGATTGACCTCACTTTGTTTAAGTTGAAATAATCCAAGCCATATAAATTTGCCAAGAATGAATATACGTAATGTGATTCTTTGTTGAGTGCATGCATATATGCTTGCATCACTTAGAAATCGATGGAAAAACAAAATTTTAAAATAAGTACGTTGAAAATTAAAACAAAATTTTAAAATAAGTACGTTGAAAATTAAAAAGTCTCATCGATTTTTCAATAAAATTTGCTTTTAACGTCATCAAGAAGAAAATAAGGTCACGACTAACTTCATGAGGAAAAAATGACCTAATGTCACAACTCAATAAGATTAGAGAAAAGGACATGATGTGTAGTTGTGCACTACCCATTTTCATGACAAATTTTTTTTTTCCATGTTGAATAATCGATGGACAAGTTGATTGAATATTATTTGCGTTATCACGTCAATCCCAATTCCATTAATAAAGCTCAATCCAAACTCATTATTAATCTCAATCTAATATTTGTTTTTGTGAGGTCACAACAGAAGAATTCTCCATTTTTATTTGTATGTTAACTGGTCGGCCAGGTCGGGCAACACTAAGAATTTATTCGGCTATATAAATATCGTTTTGGGAAACAAGCAGGGGCTAATTGGAAAGTAATCATAAAGTTGCTATGCCGACGAGTAAATACATGGAATCAAAGGACATATGTGTCAATGAGTTTCCAAACGTATACTAGTATTTTAATGAAGAAATTAAATAGGCATCCTATATGGGAGACTTATTTAGGTGTTGATCCATGTGAATTTGAATACTTAAGTCTCCATCCTCAAAATGCATTTTTCCCAATTATACCCCTAGGTATATATATTAATATAGATATGGATATTGTTTATTGTAGGAGTAATTATCCCTAAATTGCCGCTGCATGTGCCCACTCTCTCTCCTCTCTATCTTCTCGATCCTAAATTAAAAACCCATATGCCCACTCTCTCTCCTCTCTCTCTCTTCTCCAATTTCAGGCAATTCAAACTCAAAATTCACCAAAATCGGACGGAGACTAGTAGCGAGACCAAGAAGGCAGCCAATAAGTAGCAACGCCCCGGCGGCGCTATCGGCGAGGATATCATCGATCCCAACCCCGTTGCCATTGCCAACCTCCACTCCGCCGTTATAGCCGCCTCCACTCTTGGTTTTCTAACGGGCCATGGATGGCCCACATTGTTAGAGCAATCCAATGCTACTTCCGCATGTCTCTCCATCGGCGGAATCATTTTAAAGACATGCATGGAGCTCCGGCCGCCGGCCCACACTTTGCCGCCGTTGCCCGTTGCCTACCAGAAATCTTCATTTCTTGGGTTTTTGAATTAGTTGCATAACTCGCGACACTCGTCTGTGGGGTTTTGTTCTAATAAGCGCTTGATGTGATCTATGTTTCCTAATTGACATGAATTAAGCTCGATTATTTTTTGTCATGATTTCAATGTATGTGTTTCAATTTCTCCAAATTTTGTCATTATTTCGGTTTAGTGTAGTTTCAATTCGTCGGCACAATTTTACAATACATGTTCATAATTTTTTATGTTTTATGGTGATTTTATAAATTTTGTCATAATTTTGGTATGTGTATTTCAGTTTCTTTGAATTTTGTCATTTTTTCTATTTAGTGTACTTTCGTCGGCACAATTTTATGATAAGTATTCATGATGTTTTTTGTTTCATGGTGGTTTCACAAATTTTGTCATGATTTTGATATGTGTTTCGGTTTCTCCAAATTTTGTCATTATTTCGGTTTAGTGTAGTTTCGTCAACACAATTTTATGATGGGTATTTATGATGTTTTTTTATTTCATGGCGATTTCAAAAATTTTGTCATAATTTTAATATGTGTGTTTTGATTTCTCAAAATGTTGTCATGATTTTGGTTTAATGTAATTTCGTAGGAGAGAGAGGACTCAAAATCGGAATGGGGGCTTGCTTCTTTAGTTTTCATTTGCCGGGAATGGTAAGCAAACGACCAGAGGACGGGACTTGCTGTTTCGGTTTCCCTTTTCCTTTCTTTTCCCTTGTTTTGATCAACGAATGGGAAGGTGGGGCGAGATAAGGATCGAAACGGAGGGTCCTGCACCAAAGAAAATGGTGCGACAAATGAGGGATGGTACAAACAATTTTCTTAAAATTGGGACCTGCACCAAAGATAATGGTCCGGTAATAAAGGGATAATCCTTTCTACTCTATTATAATTAAAAATGTGGTAAAACAATAATAAAGGGTGAAATGGGTATTATTTAAATTTGAGGATGATAAGATAAGTATTCAAACCTAGTAGGATGAGGACATAAGTATTCATGTGTGACAGGACTCCTATTTAAGTTCCCCTATTTTAATTCAGCAAACCAATGCAATGTTAGGGACTGTCCACAACCCTAATCTCGCTCCTTAATTACCTGCAAATCAGTGCGGCGGACACAAAAAAAAAACATTCTATACTGAATATATAATGAGAAATTCCCATCTTCTTTTTTGCCAAAATGGAGAAGATTATATTAATAAGTAATAACAGCTCAACAACAATTACATAACGGAGTTTATTACGAATATTTTTAACAAAGCTAAACTAATTACTCCGTATTTAACAAATGTAAAACGAGAACAACACAAGGCAGCCAATATTTTTTACTCCAACCCAGACATTGAGTTTGACGCAAACAGTGACACCCACAATCTGCAAAAAATTCATATTTATAATTAATTAGTAGTTTCAAAAGATATAAAGTGCTAGCTGAAGAAAAAAAGACCCCTAACAATTAGATAAACTCAATCAAGTTTGTAGCACTAATAAATTTTCAAGGCTACAGATGTGACAAGCCACCACGAATTATCTCATCAAAAACATCATGCGGGGTTAAAAATAATGTTGCTTGTTGGCATGGATATCATTATGAAGTCTTAAAGAACCTGATTTGTAAACAAAATATCCGTTCAAAGGCAAAACTAACGACTCTCGAATAACAAGAGACATAACTCTCACAAATCAGACGACAAGTCTTTGATCGAAAGTGACAAGAGAAAAGCAAAACAAAAACTATGGTATAGAAGAAGCGGTGTCGAACTAGTACCATGGTCTTTCCCTCTCTCAGTCGTATACGGGCAATGAAACCCTAAGGGGAGGTCTCGTGTTTGCTGTGGTTTTTTTTTAAAAAGCAAAAGAGAGAGTAAATTACATTTAACCCCCGTCAACTAACACCCATTAGCATTTTGTCCCCTTTAACTATAAAACTCAACACTTAACTCCCTCTAACTATGTAAATCCCAAAATGCTTTAGAAGCCATTAAAAAAAATGTTAGATTTCCATTTTGCCCTCTACGGATAGATCCCTTACCCAAAATGCTTTATAGTTTGAGGGGGTAAAGTATCTTCGAGCCATAGTTAGTGGGGGTTAATTGTAATTTACTCCAAAAAAATGATAATCAAACTGCTTGCAATGGGAATTAACCCACTGACCTCTCCCTGGAAAATGTGTACAGGAATGACCGACTCTCACCAAATTCACTTGATTTTGTTAAAAGAGACATTTTCTCTCAACATCGATCCCTTCCTGCCCGAGGATTTCCTCTGTCCTTTTTTAGTGTTACCTATGCAATATTCAAATCAAAAAATACAATGGTTTCCGCATATAATTTTTAATTTTTTTGCACCGATCTAAAGAACTAATTGAGATCTTTAATTTAGTACAAGAAAAATTAAAAAATTATGCATGAAAGAATTTTATTCATTGATCCAAAATTCACGTCTTTTCATAAGGAACAACTAAAAAAAACTGGAGGGAGTGGAATTTACAAATCAAATTCGTTTAGAGTGGGACACAATCTTGTCACCATAACGTTTCTCTCAAATGTCATGTTTTTATCAACTCAATGTTGTTCCAACAAAATGTTAACAGAAGTTTTCACTTTTGAGTAAAAGAATCGCACTTTATCACTTTCATTTGGTAGAGTTATTATTCGCCATAAGTAAATTTACATTGGGGATTTTATAGAAAAAATCTTAAACTACGTGTAATTATTTACTAGTAATATTTAAATGATTGAATATCTAATTAAGCTTTTTTCTTTTTCAATCGATAGAAGAGATCATTTTGTAACGACCCGAATTTTCAACCTTTTTTTTATAATAATATTAGCTTCAATATTATTAGGTCTAAATTATTATTTTTAGTAATATTATTAAGCCTTATTTTGCATGCAAATGCTGTATAATTTTATACTTTTTTTTTTTTCACATGCATGCACGCACGCACAATTCTCCATCTCTCTCACCTCACTCTCTCCTATAGCCTCTCTTTCTCCCACAGCTCCCTCTCTTTCCAGTAATAACTCTCTCTCTTCCTTTCCAACCAAGAAAAACCCAATTCGTCCCCCATAGCTCAAATAAAAAAAAAATTTCCTTCTTCACCAAGCATAGTCCGAATTTAATTCCTTCCTATCCTCTTCATACTCTCTCCCTGACCTTAAACTCAATCCAAATTCGTCCATTCCAAATCCAAAAAACCCAACTTCCCTTAGGGTATGTTTGGTTGGATGGAATCAAGATTTGAATGGAATAGTCATTCCAATGTTTGATTCACCATTGAATAATGGAATAATGATTCCAAATGGAATCACAATTCACCTTAGTAAAGAAATTGTCATTCCATCCAAAAAACTATGAAATTGTTATTCCATTTTTTTGTCACACCAAAATTACTAGTGTCGCTCTAACATTCACTATTGCTACACCAAAAATTACTATTGTCACTCCAAAAAATGTTATTACCACTCCAAAAATTACTATTGCCACTCCAAAAATTACTATTGTCACACAATTCCATTGGAGATGAGAATGACTATTCCTAAGCACAACCAAACATAAATAGGAATGATTATTCCATTCTCAATTACTCCAATTCTATTCCATTCTTATTTTCATTCCTATTCACATTCCATTCCTTCCAACCAAACGCATCCTTAATGTAATCCTATCCTTTCTATCCAAAATTTGCCTATAAAACCCCCTCCCCATTGACCACGAACATACCACCATTCCACCCACGCTCCTCCGAGTCAGAAATGAGAGAAAACCGTGGGCAAATTGGAGCTCCAATCAATGGAGTTCTAGAGAGAGAAAGTGAGAGAGAGAAAAGCGGATTTTGTATCTACGCCCAACCAAAACCCAATTCAAACATACAAATCACCTCCTACACCCCAAAGCATCTCTAAACAACATTCAATTCGGTCCCAAGGTTCCCCCATAGCCAAACCCAAAGTCATCTTCCCCAAAAATTCAAGTTTCAGTTTGTGAATCAATTCGATCCGATCGAGGTATTATAATCCATTCCAAATTTCCAACCACTTCTCTATGTATAATTATGTATTTTTATGCCTTAGATATAGCCCATGCGAACCCATGTACGAAACCAAAGTCAAATGAAAAAAAAAAATACCAGTTGCGATCTTGCGGCCGCGAAGGTTGCCCAGCCATAAGAACCAAGCCTTCTGACCTTGCAGCCCGCAAGTTCCAATTGGTCCAACCTTGCGGTGAAATCTGTTTTTGGTTCAAATCAACTTTGCAACCTCTCGAACATCATTTTTGACACCCGAACTATTTTTCCTAAACTCTTCACACCTCAAAGATCATATCTTGTTAAGATCATAATTTTTTTGATTAATTACCTATTTATGAATTATTTATTAGTTATCTTTCAAAATTTTGCAAACGAAAAATATTTGCGACCTATTAAACCATGTTATTAATGCCCGATTATTTTTATTTTTTTATTTTTTTTGACTCTTTACATTCCTAAGATGAAACTTTGTTAACCTTAACTTATGTTATTTATTAGATTAATTATTATCTATTTATTTTACTTTTGGCAAAATTCATCAATATATTTATTTAAAATAATTCCGCAACCCTCCGAACCCAACTTTTGACACTCGAACATATTGCGTAGGACCTTTAGGTCTCTTATTAAGGTCATGATAGTTATTCTAATATTTTTACCTAGTTAAGGTATTTAATTAGTTTTTAATCAATCTAATTTCTTAGAAATAATTAATGAGAGCCTAGAAAACTTTTTAATTTTTTTTTATATACAAATTCTTAGTTTCTTATTGACATTGTGGCCATACAAGGCTAAGAGCAATGGCTTGTTCATAAAAAGTTGTGTGATTGCATTACTTGTTATTTGTTTTAATTATTATTTGATTAATTGTATATTGCACCGATACTTGATTTAAATGCTAGATTGGATCTTAGAGACATGGGGTGGTATGCGAATAGAATTCACCTAGACGATGCTAGGTAATGGAAAAATTGAAAAGTTTTATTTTTAGAATGCCTGCAGGCAGGATTTTAAGATGTGATAAGTTGGATGTGATGATTTAAAACTGGCAAAGTAAGCCCAGTGATGAATTGAAACTGGTGGGAGTCTAGTGATGATTGTGAAGTGGTGCATAAGATAGGCAAACCCTAGTTATGATTCGGGCATGATAAGCTTTCATTTTGTTGTAATGAGAGAGATACACGCTGGGTACATAACTTAGGTGCAATCTGCGACAGCAAAAGAAAGTGATCTCATGGGATAGGGCATAGCTAGCGATTGGGGAGGAAAGATCTCGTGGATGTGATCTTAGATTTCACGTTACGTTAGTAATAGACCAGTTTATGTGTAAAATCTCTATTTTACTTTTCGCTTTACTATTATCCTGTTGTTTGCTAATTGTAAAGTAAGAGGGGTTGTTGGGTTGGATTATTCTACTGGGTGATTTATCACTCACAAATACGTTTGTATCCTGACAAATCGGTTGCTTCGGCGATCAATTTGCTAGCGGGTGCAGGATTCAATGGTGGGGCGATTTCGAGACAGGAGGAAAACCAGGAGCAGAGATCGAGTATGCTTGGAATATGTATCAAGTCTAGAGTCAGCTCTGAAGTTAATGTATTTTGATTCAGTAAATCTATCTTGGAATTGTAATGATTAAACCTCTATTTTGGATGAATTATACTTGATTAGCAAAATTTTTCCTAAAAAATTATTCTATATTGCCTCCAAATATTCTTTGAAAAATCGGGACGTTACACATTTACATCATATATGAAGTACATAATACAAATTTGGAAAATTACATCAATTGTGAGAGTCCACGACAATCAAGCCCAATAACTTAATAATACAAGAAATAAACCATTATTATAAGGTATAAACAAAGAAAGAAAGTAAAAAATCATATAAAAGAAGAACATCCACATGCAAGTAGGGAGAATTGAATTCCTGACCTCCCAGTGAGATACAAGAGTCATGACCAACTAAGCTAACTTCAATAGGGTTATTAAGTTTCGAAAAAGCTATAGGTACCAATGAAATGGGTACCGACGGTGCACATATAGTGTGTAGGACTCACTCCGAAGTTCCACACAAATCATCCGAACCGTTCAATAATTTTAAAGTAATTTGAGTAGCTTCGTAAAAGATCAACTCAATTGAATATTCATAAGTGTTTGATCCAATCTTTCAAACTTCCATTTAGAAGATAGGATCCTGAATTATAAATAAAAATGAAAATTTGGATCAAGCACTTAGAGCTATCCAATTGAGCTCATTTTTGGCAAGACCATTTGAGAAATTATTTTAAAAATTCGATTTATTTGTGTGGGACCCAAGAATGGGTTTTACACATTGTATGTGCACCGTCGGTATCCATTTCGGTACCATAGAAGGTCTCATTAGACTTTCTCTCTCTAGTGAAAAAAAAGCCTCGAAATAGATCTGGTTTTCTTGGGGGGAGGGGGCCGCTGCCTCCTTTTCTCCCATCCTCCCCTCGTTTCTCCTCTTCCCCTCTCCCCTCCTCGGCTCCCCTCTCCTCTCCGTTGTGTTTCACAGCTCCATTTATGGTGCAGTTCAAACGGTGCTGACGGTAAGCAAGTCTTCGGCCAGCGGTGGGTGTACACGGTTTGGTTTCGTCTCCTCCTTGGCTTTTCAGATTTGGTAGTTTGAGGCCGATGGTGAGGTAATAATGTTGAGGTTGGGTTAGGGTTTTCTGCTGTTTTCCCTTTCAGCTGTTTGATCGGAGGCTTTACTGATTAGTTTTCCCAATCCGGGTCTAGACTGGTGATAAGCACTCGATAATGTAATAAAGGGTGTGTTAAATCTCTATTTAGTTTAAATTATTTCGTTTAATTAGTTGTTTCTATCAACCTTAGCTCATAAGGTAGTTTAGCTTTGTTTTGTAGAAAACTTGTTCAAAGCGGCGGTTTTAAAAGCAAGGCCAAAGCAGCGATCAAGACCAAGTTCTGGGGCAAAGCTGTTCTGCATCGATGGGAAGGGAAATGATCCATCGATGCTGAAGTACTTAGAGGTTCAGTCCTAAGCTGCTTGGCATCGATGGGAGTTATCACGTTGCATCGATGCTGATAAGCACCCGGAAATGTAATTTAGGGTGCGCTAGTAACTAGGCGAAGTGTTAATTTAAGCGTTAATTAGTTGTTTTTAATGAATTTTGCTCGTAGGTCGTTTTGATGTTGTTTTGCAGGCGCATCACATAAGAAGGAGCTTTAAAAGCCAAGCCATGGCCAAGGTGTGGCCAAGGCTGAAGCATAGCCAAGGCGTGGCTAAGTCTGGAGCAGCATGGCCAAGGTGTGGCCCGAGCAGAAAAGCAGATGGCCTAGGCTCAGTCAAAGCAAAGGCAGCAGAGAAGCAGATGGCCAAGCCATGGCCTAGCCACGGCCAAGCAGCAGCCAAAGCCTAGCCACGGCCAAGCAGCGGCCAAGGCGTGGCCCGAGCAAGACAGGAGCAAGCAGGGCCCTTATGGCCCTCGGCATCGATGGGAAGAACCATGTTACATCGACGCCGAGCAGCTTTGTCAGCCAGGTCCTTATTGCACTCGGCATCGATGGGAAGTTTGGTTATCCATCGATGCCGAGCCTCTTAGTGGCCCTGCTTAAGCCCTTTGCCAGCGATGCCGAGGGTCTTAGGGGCGAATCTTCAGAGCATCGTGGGAATATTCCAGGCGCGGATCTCCTGAGTATTTAAGTTTGTGACATCATTTTTGTACAAACAAGTAGTAGCACGTTTTTAGGGTAAATTCTAGATCTAGCTTAGGTTCATTTTTGCTTTTTGATTGTTCTTGAGTGTTCTTCATTTTCAGCCTTTCATTATTCAATTTTCTGCTTTAATTAGTTAGTTTTTGTTATTGTCGCCTTTATTAACGTTGTTACTCGTCTTCCGATCTATCGTTTGATCTAGTTTAATTCTAGTCTTGTCTTTTCAATTATGCTTAGTCAATTTTCGCTTGCTCTTATCTTCGTAGATATGCGTGAGTAGTTTCAAGGGTTGGGTCATGGGATGATTAGCATCCCGTGACTTGGGTAAAAATTGCATTTTTCACCAATAAAGCTTCAATTTTTAGATTTGAAAATTAATGTGGGGTTCGGATTCATTTGGGGAATTACCGAGGTGTTAACCTCTTTGATCATGTGTAGGTGGGAGCATTGCCTACTCACCACACATGATGCTTAGAGCTCTGTCGCTCGAGGGGTTCACCAAATGAGTTCTAGAGCTAGCTTGATAATCGAATCTCTTTTTCCCGGTTTTGATACCTACAATTGTGTATTTTAAATCGTGTGGATTGGTGAAAAATGTGATTTAGCCCAAGTCATGAGTGCTAGGATTCCTAGACCTAACCTGTCTTTTTCCTAGTTTATTCGTTCTTAATTTAGCCATTTTAATTCCACTGTTCAAAGTAAAACCAAGTTGACTGGCTAAAAGTCGAAAACCCTACTTGCATCTACAAATCCGAGGCGAGCCATAAACTAATTCCCTTGGGTACGATCCCGGACTTCTCCGGATTATTATGCTTCAAATGACATATTAAGCCCTACGCTTGGGGTAATATTCTTCCACGTCGGAAGATAACGAAGCAGATGCCGAGCTCTTTTCAGCAGCCGCTTAAGGCCCTCTCCATCGACGCCGAGAGCCTTAGGAGCGTATTTTCAGAGCATCTCGTGGAATATTCTGTGCATGAACCTCGGAGTATAAAAGCTTGCAATATCATTTTGTACAAACAAGTAGAATAGATTGAATAGTACATTTTTTAGATCTAGGATTAGATTTGCTTGTATTTTAAATTGTTCTTGAGTGTTCTTCACTTCCAGCCTTTTAATATTTTAATATTTGTCTTAATTAGTTTTATTTTGGTATTTTTGTCTTCATTAAAGTTGTAACTACTTTCTCGATCTATCGTTTAATCCAATTTTCTTTTAGTATTGCGTTTCAATTATGTTAGCTAAATTTTTGCTCGCTCTTATCTCTCTAGATATGTGTGAATAGTTTCAAGGGTTAGGTCATGGGATAATTAGCATCCCATGGCTTGAGTTAAAACCGCATTTCTCACCAATAAAGTCTTAATTTTTTCTTTGAAAATTGATGTGGGGTTCGTGTTTGTTTGTCAAATTGCTAAGGTGTTAACCTCTTTGATTATATATAGGTAAGAGCATCGCGTACTTACCACACATAATGCTTAGAACTCCGTCGCTCGAGGTATTTGCCAAATAAATTCTAGAGCTAGCTTGATAATTGAATCATTTTATCTTCCGGTTTATGAACTTTATTCGAGTGTCTTAAACTGCGTAATTTGGTGAAAAATATGGTTTAGCTCGAGTCGTGAGTGTTAGTTATTTCTAGACCTAACTTGCTTTTTATCCAAGTTAATTCGCTTTTAATCTAGCCATTTCAATTTCCATCGTTTAAAGTAAAACAAAGTTGACTGCCTAAATGCCGAAAACCCGTACTTACATCTACAAATCCAGTAGAGCCGTATAATTATTCCCGTGGGTACGATCCCGGTCTTCCGGATTATTATGCTTCAATTGGACGTTTACCCTACGCTTAGGGTGATCTTATTTGATATATCGACGAACGAAGCAACTGGTTTGGTTTTTCCAGATCTGGTGGGTGTGGTTGGTGAGCGAATAAGTCTTTGTTTTGTTCTCATTTTCTGTTTTCATTTTTTGGTTCTAGTTTGTGGATGATTTCATCTGTGTTTATGGCTATAGTTTGAACTGGGTGTCCCTTTGAGCTATACTACCAAATCGGAGACGGGCCAGATCCGGTGGGTGTGGTTGGTGGGCGAATAAGTCTTTGTTTTGTTCTCGTTTTCTATTTTCGTTTTTTGGTTCTAGTTTGTGGATGATTTCATTTGTGTTTATGGCTATAGTTTGAACTGAGTGTCCCTTTGAGCTCTACTACCAAATCGGAGACAGGCCTTATGCCTTACATTTACGTATGGTTTGTATTGAACACAAATTTCGAATCTACGAAAATGACGGAAAAAATGTTGAATGAGAGCCAATTTTATTAATATATCAAAACTAGGGTTACAATCTCTGATGAATTTCTAAGCAAAAAAATTAATCCCTTGATTCTTCTCTTCGGTTGTTGTTGAAACAAGGGCATGATGTTTATTCTCGGATCGAACGGCAGAATCTTTTCTGATGTTTGCGAAGAAGATGATGATTTAGGTTGAATGTTCTTCAAAGCTTTGAAACTTTTATCTGAAGAACTTTCTTGTTGGATTTGGACTTGAGGAATTCTGAAGGGCTTTGAGACTTTGATCTTCAAAGCTCTGGATGATTGAATGTGCAGATGGAAGGAGCACATCTATTTATAGAGATGTAAGATTGAGAGTCATGATGAACATCCAATATTGTAGATATTTGGTGCGACTAGTCCCGTTTTATATTGTTTTAACTTGTGTTTATTTAGCTTTTATAGCGATATTGCACGTAGGTAGGCTTTTATATATTTCAGGTAATTCATATAAATAAGGCGCATTTGAACGCTAAGGAATGCTCCAGGTACAACCAAGTACCCAAGGCCATGTGCTACCCCCATTGTGGTGCTTGAAAAGATGGTTTAGAGGTTGCTTGGGTCGCCCAAGGGTCAAGGGAATTGAAGGAGAAGTGGGAATTTTACCAAAGCTACTCACTTCCGACCAGCTGAGGGTAGAATTGTCATAAATTTTGGTGTACAAAGTACTTTTGATCCAAACCACTTGGGTTAGAAAGTAGACTCGACAAGCTTTCCAACGGTCCAAAGAACACCCAACTCCGAGTTCGGGAGTGTCCGGAGTGAGCCTGCGAAGTTTGCCCAAGAATCTATCAAGCGGGTACCGGTACTGGCCAACTCCCAGTACTGGTACAAGGTGTCCAGAGATCAGTTTTCCAGCCCGTTGACGCCTTGTATCGGTACTGAGGCTGTAGAGACCCGTAAATTCATTTTATAATTTTATTGTTTTATAAATGGAAAAGTGATGGATTAATGAAAATAAAATGAAATAAAATTAAATTGGGGGTCAATGTGAAAGAATATGAAAGATCAGGGGTGGTGGTGTAATTGGTGCATGTGTGTGGCGTGTATATGTCCTGGGGAAAATTCTTTTTTTTTTAAAACTTTTTCCCATTTCTCTCTTTTCTCTCAGCTCTCTCTCCATTTCTCCTCTCAACTCTCAAAAACTCATACAATCACTCAAAACCCACAACAATCACACTCAACTTCATCATCTACTTGCGTATCCGGGCTCGTATCGCGTTGGATAGGGCTTGGTTTGGAGTATTTTCGCTTGATTGGGATTTCGAAAGCTAGGGCTTGCACAATCTTTTCGATTTCAGTTTGGATACTCGAGGTAGGGAATTCTACATCTCTTTATATGTTATTTGGGTTCTCTTATGTCCTATTTGAGTACCTCCGTGTTTTGTTTGAGCTTATATTGGTTGTAGTTTGGTCTGGACGAAAATCTGTTATCTGATGAAAATTGTCTGTTTTTCCTAGATTCCTACCGGTAGGCCTGTATTTTCTACCGGTAGAACGTTGTTGTGTTGTCAAAAAAATAATTAATTAGTTTCCTACCGGTAGAGTTTTTCCTCCTACCGATAGGTTGCCTCAAATTTTTCCTCGTGCAAAAACGGTGGCCTCTCTGTTTTGCATCTGTACCGGTAGGACTTGATCCCTACCGGTAGAAACAATAAAATTCCCAATTCTCTACCGGTAGCCCAAATTCCCTACCGGTAGGCACCTGTTCAATTCCAGAATTCTGTACGTTGCTGTAGCCTCAATTCCTTTAATGCTTTTGACATTTCAAAGGGTTAAATTAATTATTTATATACCTATAACAAGAAAACAGGCTATACCTCTTGGCTTATTATACAACTTGTCCTATTAGAAATTGTCCAAAATGATAAAGCTAAGCAATGATAAATATAGGCTTCCTACTCGACATTTGTACGAATGATACACTTGGACATGTCTAGGGATCCGACGAGTAGTATTGAAATCCATTCTCTCTCGACTCACAAAATTCTTAAGTTCCTTTAATACATGCTCTTACGGACTCCGAGTATAGAAACTAGACAACCGGGCATCCTTGAGTCTAGTCGTGGGTTAATATGTTCCTGTAAAGGTACGGGGGTGTACTTAGAGGTACAGTGAGGATGTGTAGTGTTGTGGTATGCTTAAAGGAATATGTGTGCATTTATTTAATTAGTTAGAGTCTTAATATGGATGACAGTTTGGGACGTTTTGAAATGTAATCAACATGGTGGATTGGTAGATTGTTTAAAATGCCTGGAGTGAAAATCGAGGTTGCGAAAGAACAGTTGAGATGATAAAATAATTGGTGTCCTCACTACTCGTCGAGTCTTTCAACTCTTTTGGCATCCTTCCTATGAGATTCAAGTGTAGAAACCGTTGGATAGAGTATGGTAGGATTATACGTAAGGGCTTAATATGCTATGTCAGATGCGAATGGGTAAACTAATAAAAAGGCATGCTCATATGTATTTGGAAATTAGATAAGGGTTAATTGAGGTCTTGTAGTATGATCGATAGATTGATGATGAAATTGATTATGAAATGAAGTCGATTATGAAAATTGTGAAAGGTGATCAAAGTGGTCGTTATTGAGGGAATAGACTCGGGGTGACCCTACGCTCGAGGGAACTAGACCCGAGGTGACCCACTTGATTCTTATTATTGAGGGAATAGACTCGGGGTGACCCTGCGCTCGAGGGAACTAGACCCGAGGTGACCCCACTTGATTCTTATTATTGAGGAAAAAGACTAGGGGTGACCCTACGCTCGAGGGAACTAGACCCGAGGTGACCCTAGCAATTATCGAAGGGAAATATCCGATTAAAGGGAAAGGTTGCGATAAAGGGATTTGATGAAGATCAATATAGACACGAGAATAATTATAGTACTATACGAAGAATAATAAGATGCTTATGAATCGAACATAGACAAATGTGGAACGACGTGAGTTTATTAATGTATTTAGTTAACGAGGTAAACGGTTAGTGACATTTATGTGTAGTCTAGGATCCTCGGACTAAAGCTTGTGGTTTGTTGGTAGTCACTTGTACTGTAGGCGTATCTGTCCATACTCATTCATTTTTCGGTGTATGATTCATTCAAATTACATATAACTTGAGCTTAGAATTCTCTACTAGGCTAATGTAGCTCAACCAAATCTTTCTTTTCAGATTCTGATGCCGAGCAATAGATTGCATGCATTGTGTGCTTGACAGTAAAAGACTTTTGGAAGCTGACATCACTAGTCATTTCGTCATCTTTGTAAAGATCTCAGTTTGTTAAAGATGGTTTTGTAACTGATTACTACTGAAGTTTCTTTTGACTAAGGTTGTAATTATCTAAACTTAAGGACTTGATTGTAATTTAAACAGGTGGGAAACTCCTTTGAGTAACATATATGATATGCGAGGTTTCTCTTTTATTGAAATGTATTATTTAATTATGTTAAAAATCGAGGGCGTGACAGAGGCATTTCCAATACCGGTACTGCTTGCGAAAATCTGCAGATTTTTGTTAAATTTTTCAACCTTTCATTTATGAAAAGTTTCTACTCATGGAATATTTTTAGGATATTTTGGGGGACTTTTTGGTCCTTTGTAACTTAACTTTAGGGTCCTATAAATAGGCTTGTATGCCATTTGTAGAAAGGATGGCCATTTAGTTAGATTTAGGCCTAAGTCTTTCTTGCTTTCCTAGAAACTCCATTGTTGCCTTTCAAGCTTTCTTAGATAATTTCTTTAAAAACCCAAGTAAGTATTTGCCTTATGTAAATTTCTCATTTATTAATGTTGTAGTTATGCTTTGGATCTTTGCATAAATCAAGTTTGTAATAATTCTGAATTTCAATGAATAAAAAGTTATTTTTATTATTCGACTTATTAATTTTAATTGCTTGAATTACTTTAATTCTTGTAAATTGTCATAATTGCACTTTGGCCCCTCAAGTTTCATTTCTTGCACTTTAGTCTTACTTAGCAATCCTAGTTAGCATCTAATCATCCGGTTAGAGTAACTAAACCGAAAAGTCATCTAGTCACCGCAAAATGACCGTTTTGCCCCTCATTGGAACTTTTGACCCTTTTGAACCCTTAACTTAGAATTTTAATATTCTTTTTCTTTTAATCAAATTGGTTTATTTCTTTGTCCATTGGACAATAGTGATTAGGGAAACTATTACCCATTGGATAATAGAATCCCATTTGTTTATATTAAAAGTGTATCTACTTTAAAGTACTTTATTATTATTTTAATATTAAAAGTGACCTAATAGCTATTATCCATTGGATAATAGATGTTAGGAGAAGTTTTAACCATTGGACAATAGAGTAAATCTTCCAAAGTACTATGGGATCATTAAATTAATCACTTTCTTTAATCACATGGGAAAAGTACTATTATTTTAATCAAAAGTGCATAGTTCCAAAAGTACCCTTTTATTTTATTTTATTGGGATTTCAACTACCATTGTACATGTATATATATGTGTATATATATATTAGTACCTAGATGAGTATTATATTACCTAAGGTACCCTTGCCTATTTATTGAGTTGGTAAGAAAATTCTAGACCTTAAATCTACCTTGGATTTTAAAAGTACCTAAGATAATACTTCTTTATTTGATTTCCTTGCATTTTATGACACATGTATGCATATATATATATATATATATATATATATATATGTATGTACCCTGCAAGAGAGAGAGAGAGAAAGAGAGAGAGAGATAGAGAGAAAGGCGAGAGAGAGAGAGAGGGAGAGGCCGAGAGAGAGAGAGAGGAGGGAGAGAGAGGAAGGAGGGAGGAGATTTGATTTGAATCTTGGCCTTGATTTTTGGTTGTACTTCAAATCCTTGGGATTTCTTTTCTTCCAAACCAAATCCTAACTCCATTGTACTCCAATATACACCTTGCAATTTCTCAACCATTGGATCTTGTACAATTCACATCTCCACCATCCATTTGATTCAAGAATCTCACCAAGGTACATCATAGCCATGCAAACCTAGGATTCTTGCATTGATCTTCCATCAAAGTTGGATTTGATTTGAATTAAAAATTGGGGAATGAAGGAGAGAGAGAGAGGGCTGGCCAAGGAGAGAGAGGGGGAGCCCTTGCCTATAAACAGAGAGCCATTCTTCACTTGAAAATCACACCTCAAAGCAATTAGCTCCTCCTTCTCTCTAGAATTCAAGCATTCTTCTTCCAAAGTTCAAGAACTTTCTTTGTTCTTGAGAGTTCTTGAGAGAAACCACTAAACCACTCCCAAAACCACCCAACGATCTTAAAAGTAGTGTAGTCGAGGTTAGGAAGTTGTTTCTAGGAAAAGTAATCCAAAACTTTTCCTTTCGAAGCAATCGGAGGGCCGTTACGCTACCGAAATCAAACCGACGTCCAAACCATCGCCTAGGAGAACGGTAGTGATCCTTACCTAATTTTCAAATGCTTACTTTATTTTTGTAAAGTAGTTGTAATCTTACTATGTGAACCTCTACTTACTTTCTTAAAGTTTAAAAGTGACTTTGATCGTTGATTGAAAAGTAAAAATGCATGATTATGTTGTTTATGGTATTCAAGCATGTTACGTGACTTAGATGTTCTTATTATACTATTTCGAAGTTGGAATGAATGCATGTTGTATGTAAAAGTCCTACACGCGGAGTCTTGCATGAAAACGTGACACGAAAACCAAGAAAGTTAGAAACATGGCACCTGTGGTGTGTTTAACAAGGTTGTTGTGTTTTCCGGGTTGGAAAATATCTTCGAAACTACGTAATGACTATTTCAAGGGTATTACGTAAGTGTGTGTGTGTGCCAATGGGAACCCGGTGCGGCGGAACCATTGTGAGGATACTCGAGAGTCCAGAACGGCGGAATCGAGGTTGAGTGTGTACGGCTTGGTTATCCGCGGCACGGAGCCAATGCTATGTGTGCCAATGGGAACCCGGTGCGGCGGAACCATTGTGAGGATACTCGAGAGATCGGAACGGCGGAATCGAGGTTGGGTGAGTTAAAAAGGTGTTTTTGAAAAGAAAACTAACGAAATGGTTAACGACGAGTCAACGCCAACGATAGTTACAAGCAAATGTGAACGTGTTAGCACTATTGTCTTTTATTCACTGCTTATGTACTTATCATGTGGAAATCGATGCTAGTAAGTAGGATTATACTATTGAGCCTTCGTAGCTCATGGTGTTGCCTTTGTGGTAACCCTGGCATATTATATGGGTGGTGACGCCGGTATAATATGTCAGACTTGATAGATGAACATGGCGAACTATTCACCTTAGAGGCGTACGGAGCCGAAGAACTCGCTAGATTGGAGGAACAAGAGGAGCCGTAGAATAGGACTTCTTAGTTCCATTTTTGTTGTCTTTTGAATTTCAAATGCTCTTATGAGAGCCGTATTGTAATAATGAGCAATGACTCGCTTATTTCTGTAATAAATTATTTCCTTAACGTACCTAAAATTAGGGGCGTTACAAAGTTTATTTACGTTTTCTGCAGTTAAATCTTTCGCTCTATTTTCTTACCATGTCTAGTTTTTTAGCTATGTGTGAGTAGTCTTTTGACTAAGGCTTGGCCTAATCTATCATAATGATCTAGATTGTTGTTAGGTTCTCAAATCTCGGGCTTAAAATCATGGTTTTCAGAATTTAATTAATCTAGCCATTTTGGTCTAAGCGAGGGGTGTTAACTCCTTGGTATGTTATTTAGTTAAACGGTCTTGGCAAGTGACGTACCGAGGGCTCGTGGCCTCCTATGTGTTAGATATATTAGCAAAAATAGGTTGGTTTATCTCGATAAATCACATCTTTTGATTAACGTAGTCATTAAAAGCTAAATCTTCCGAACGTGAGCACGCGGTCGTGACTCTCGCTTGAGTTATAATTGAGAACCGATAACAACCTTTATCAAGGAATAGACGATCCCTAGACTTGCCTCTTTTAGTTCATAAATATCTTTTCTAGTCTTTTTCATTAGCATTTTCACAATTTAAAGCAAAACTAAGTTGGCCGTCTTAAAAACCGAAATCCACCATATAAACCTACAATCCGATTAAGCTATATTCAATTCTCTGTGGGTACGATCCCGGTCTTACCGGTTTATTATACTATCAACGATTTAGCCCTACGCTTGGGGTTTTTTCAACCTTATTCAAAGGCGAGGTTGTGAAGCTTAAGCAAGTCATGACCAACTCTACCTCCTTCATAGTTATCTTCCTAATTATTTTTTTATTTAACGTAAAAGAAATAATTATAATTTTATAACTATCATCGAGAGATAATTATATAAAGAGAAATACAATTATTATTTTACCAACTAGCTTAATTTGATTGGTCGGACTTAATAAAAATAATAACTGTGTTACTTAGACACATGGCACCATTTGATTGGCCCATTCGTGTCACTTTGACCTTAGGACACATCGCAACATTTGATTGGTCATTTACCGTGCCCTATTTATTAAGTCCTGCAACACGTGACAGCTTGTGATTGGCCATAAATTTTACATGTCTACATTTTGCTTTTGCAGTATGTGCTTGGAGCCTCCTAGTGGATGTGTTCCAGTGTCTAGGTTTGGTAATTTTGGTTCTTTCCTATATTTTGTGATGGAATCTTTGTAGCCTTCGGGCTTCTTTATCTTTGGGCTACATTAGTCAAGATATCAGAAAGAAAATCTATGCAAAATCCCCGAGATATTAAATTTAATTTTGGAAATAGACTATAAAATAGACTTTCTAAAAAACTATAGGCACACCAAATGGTACACCAGATTCATTCTGGGTTTTAAATATTTTACTTTTTTGATTTCTTTTGCCAAAAAAAATAAATAATTCACCAAAATTTGCCGCAAAATTAACAAACATGAATTTTTTTTGAAAAAGGAAAAAAAAAATCTAAAAAGAAATTTCAAAAAACTTAGCAAAAAGTTGTTATTTTTAAATACTTATTTACCGTTTTATAAAATAAATTATTCTCTCATAATATATTATTTTAAATTAAAAAATAAGTAGTTATTTTTTTTTAACTTAACGGAGCCTAACCTATACAGTATATATCAGAGATTTTGTTACTATAATTAAAGATAAAAACAGTAAAGAATGGAAGGTAGAGAGTAACTGCACGGTAGCCCAACATTTATGGACATTACTCATCCTTGATTTTTATATAATGTGGTCCCACGCCCGTTAGCCAGCTATACATACAGTTTACGTACATCACATACTTACCCTTTTTCTCCTTCTCCTCCCCTCTCCACCACCCCCCCACATGCGATAAAACAGCAAAATCCCCAAATTCCCCATCCCTTTTCTCTCTTCAAAATCAAATCACTTTCTCTCTCCTCTCTCTTTCTCTCTCTATCTCCACATTCTTCCTTCTTTTCTCCCTCTATCCCCGCCGCGTCTCCTGCCAAAATTCTCGAAAACCCTTTTTCCAACTTCACCCCAAAAAATTCACATCTTTACACCGCCCCCTCCCCACAAAAATGCCCCCAACTTGAGAGAGAGAGAGAGAGAGAAGAACCCCAGTAAAAGGGTTTTTCTGCTGATTTTCCCTCGCTTTCTCGAATGATTTTCCCTCACTTTCTCGAGAAAATGCGGAACAACCCCCTCCTCTTCCTCTTCCTCCTCCTCCTCTCTCTCCTTTCCCCACTCTCCGTCCACTCCCAGACCGCCTCACCAGCCGACGTCTCAGTAATGCAAGACTTGAAAAAGAGCCTCGACTCGCCGAGTTCACTCAACTGGTCCGACCCGAACCCCTGCAACTGGCCCCACGTCGGCTGCGCCAACGACGGCCGGATCACCCGGATCCAAATCGGCCATTTGAACCTCCAGGGCTCCCTCCCCGCCTCCCTCTCCGCCCTCGCCTCCTTGACCCGGTTCGAGGCCATGTTCAACCAGCTCACCGGCCCGGTCCCCTCCCTCTCTGGCCTGACCTCCCTCCAGTTCGTCCTCCTCAACAACAACAACTTCACCTCCTTCCCGCCCGGCTTCTTCGCCGGCTTAACCAACCTCCAGCAAATCTACATCGATTACAACCCTTTCGCCGCCTGGGAATTGCCCGCCGCTCTCCTGAACGCCTCGGCTCTCCAAGTCCTCTCCGCCACATCTGCCAACATCACCGGACCCGTACCCGACTTCATCGGGTCCCTATCGAGTCTCACCACTCTCCACTTGGCCTTCAATAGCCTCTCGGGTCCGTTACCCGGGTCCTTCGCGGGCTCCTCGGTGCAGTCCCTGTGGCTGAACGGGCAGCGTAGCAGCTCCAACCTGAACGGGTCGTTATCCGTTTTGCAGAACATGACTTACTTGACCGAGGCGTGGCTCCACGGTAACTCCTTTACTGGTCCTTTGCCGAATTTTTCGTTAACCACTATGTTGCAGAACCTTAGCGTGAGAGATAACCAGATTACCGGCCCGGTGCCGGAAACCCTGACGAGTCTAGCGTCGCTTAGGGTTGTGAACTTGACCAATAACTTGTTGCAAGGCCCGAGCCCGAGGTTCGGGCCGTCGGTCTCAGTCGACATAAGAGGGACTAATAGCTTCTGCTTGGACAAGGCTGGAGTAGGTTGTGATCCCCGTGTTGATGCCCTGCTTTCGGTCGCACAGGCGGTGGGGTATCCAGCGCGTTTCGCGTTGGATTGGAAAGGGAACGATCCTTGCAATCCGCCGTGGACGGGGATCAGTTGTTCTGCCAATGGGAACATTACTGTTTTGAATTTTCAGAAGATGGAGCTTTCGGGTACGATTTCTCCAAATTTCTCGGAGTTTGCTTCGTTGCAAGTACTGAATCTAGCTGGTAATGATCTCACGGGGACTATCCCAATTCAGCTGACGACGTTAGCTAATCTTACAGAACTAGATGTGTCGAATAATAATCTCTATGGGAAAATCCCAACGTTTAGGAGTAATGTGCTTTTGAAAACTGACGGGAATCCTGATATTGGGAAGGATAGTGGCAGTCCACCGGCGGGGACGCCCGGTAGTCCATCTGGGAGTAGTCCCGGTACGCCCTCGACCAGTGGTGGTGGTAGGAATAAGTCTTCCAGCGGTGTGGTGGTTGGTTCCGTGATTGGCGGTGTTTGTGCAGTTTTAGCGGTTGGAGTTGGAGTGTTTTGCGTTTACAGGGCTAAACGAAAGCATGCCGGTAGAGTTCAGAGTCCGAATGAGATGGTGATTCACCCCCGCCTGTCGGGATCGGAAAACGATGGCGTTAAGATCACTATTGCCAATTCAGGTGTTAATGGTGGGGCTAGGAGTGAATCGAATTATAGTCATGGAAGTAGTGGAACTGGACCTGGTGACATTCATGTTATTGAAACGGGAAGCATGGTGATCTCAATTCAAGTTTTGAAAAATGTGACTAACAATTTCAGCGCAGAGAATGTGTTGGGAAGAGGTGGGTTTGGGACTGTTTACAAAGGGGAGTTGCACGATGGGACTAAAATCGCGGTTAAGAGAATGGAGTCAGGAGTGGTGACTGAAAAGGGTCTAGATGAGTTCAAGTCTGAAATAGCTGTTTTAACCAAGGTGCGACATCGGCATTTGGTTGGTCTTCTAGGTTATTGCTTGGATGGAAATGAGAGGCTACTTGTTTATGAGTATATGCCTCAAGGGACTCTTAGTAGGTTCCTTTTTGACTGGAAGGAGGAAGGGTTGAAACCTCTCGAGTGGTCGAAGAGATTGACCATTGCCCTTGATGTGGCCAGAGGTGTTGAGTATTTACATGGTTTGGCTCATCAGAGTTTTATTCATAGGGATCTTAAGCCGTCTAATATTCTTTTGGGAGATGATATGCGTGCTAAAGTTGCAGATTTTGGACTTGTTCGCCTTGCACCAGACGGCAAAGTTTCAGTTGTAACAAGATTAGCAGGAACTTTTGGGTATCTTGCACCAGAATATGCAGGTATTCTTCTGTTAAAGCGTTATTTTTGTTACGGTAATCAGTTGGTACAACACTCTTATGATGTTCTTCCTCATAATGATTTGAACATGGTTAAATTTTTTGCCTGTAAGCAATTTTCTGAATTGATTTGACGCAGCTGTAGTCATTTGGATAAAAACAAAGCAATGCTAGAACATGTCTTTAAAACATGAGAAAGCAAACTTAAAGCTAGTTGGGGATGAGTTTTAAAGTTTTTATCTGACAGTAGCCATATGTTTGTATTGCCTTTTACGGCTCACACCCTATCCTAGGGACTGCTGACATTGGCCTTCTGTTTTATTAACCAGAAGCATAACAAATTGGATACATTTGCTATACAACAAGGTCGTTTTTAGGCGACTGGAAATTTTGAAGCCTTGTGAATCACTTAGCAATATGTGTAGAGATTTGCTTTGTAACATTGAGATGTTTTAGACAATGGTATACTGGGATGTACCTTGAAAGAAGGATTCATGGCTCATGAATGGGGCCTTTTGCCTCTAAGAAGAGAGCCTCCCTCACTTTCTGGTATTTATTTTAATATGGTTTCCATTCCAGCCATTATTTGCAGTTTCATAAGCTTTAATACATTCACAACTTTAAAGAAATTATCTTGTTCTTGTCAGCTGAAGCTCCCTAATCATTGTATAGTAATTTAAAAGGCTCAGGTCGTGGGGTTTTCTCTCCATTTTTTAGTTTGTCTTGCGATGTTATTGAAATTGATTCTTTTTATTACGTACATGGTGTATGAGATGAAGTTGAACAAGTCCATTACTTGTGCCTATTTTTTTTTTTTGTTGCTTTGTGATTTGCATTTTCAACACATGTAGATATTGGTGGTGCAGGATAAGTTTCGTAAATGAAGTTCGTTAGTATGCACTCATAAGTCGTGGTTTAATGACTCCATGCCCAATATGAAATTACTTATTTTGATTCTTTTGGTTTGAATTGCTGTAGGAATGATTTCTAAAAATAGAAACTCTCCCTAGAATAACTCGTTTCGCCTTTGGGAATCCCACTTTTTGAAAATTAAATGTGCTTGGGTTATCCAATCATCTTCTCTGCTCCTACCTCTCGTTATATATCCACTGAAATTACACACGACACACGTGATATCATCCTTATTTCCTTAATGCATCAGATACTGCTCTTGGCTCTTATACTAAAATTTGATGTATGAATGCGCAGTGACGGGAAGAGTAACAACCAAGATTGATGTGTTCAGCTTCGGAGTGATTCTAATGGAGATAATTACTGGGAGGAAAGCACTCGATGAGACTCAACAGGAAGAAAGCGTTCACCTCGTGACATGGTTCCGTAGAATGCACATCAACAAGGAAACCTTCCGCGAGGCCATCGACCCAACACTCAATCTTGACGATGAGGAAACCCTTGCGAGTGTCGGCACCGTTGCTGAGCTGGCAGGCCATTGCTGTGCTCGGGAGCCCTCCCAGAGGCCTGACATGGGCCACGCGGTTAACGTCCTCTCATCCCTCACAGAGCTCTGGAAACCGTCTGATCTCGAGACGGAAGATATGTATGCAATTGACTTCGACATGACTTTGCCGCAGGCAGTGAAGAAGTGGCAGGCTCTCGAAGGCATAAGCGGGGTTGAAAGTTCTGCTTCTTCATCTTTTCTTGGCAGTGGGGAAAATACCCAGACCAGTATACCGACTCGGCCATCTGGGTTTGCCGATTCGTTTACTTCTGCAGATGGGAGGTGAGAACTGAGAATAGCTGAAGAAACAAAATTGCCAGAGAGCCAGGGTACAATTGATGATTTGCTATGGAGAGGTTGGCATTGTTCATTCCTTAATGCTGCTTAACTTCTTTCTTTTCTCATTGTTTGGTGTAAGGTTTGCTCCCCGTTTTCCTGAAGATGGTTCCTTTGTTGCTGGTTTGAAGTCTGAACAGCCTTTAACTTCCCTTGTTTTTGTTTTAAGAAGTTTTGGAAATGCAAATATTTATTTGAAACTTGTGTCTTAAAGTCATTCCTACATTTGCAAATTTGCTAGCTTTGGTGCATTGTATAAATCCATTTTACCATGCTTATATGGTCATATTTATACAGTATGTTTACCAAGAAGCTTCATGCTCTTCATGAACCCTAAAAACTTAAAAATTACAGCTTATGTTCTTTTTGTTGAGTATGAAGTTATGCATTTGGGAACCTAATAACCCCAAAGAGAAGCCCTATGGTTTTCTACTAATGCTTTGCAGCTGCAAGAATGTTTATTTTACTCTAAAAAGTTTCTGTGAGTGGAATATATGTTGTAAATTCCAACTTCCAAGTAGGTCACATCTTGAACGACTCTGGTTATAAATTTTCTACATATTTCCTGGGTATAGAGTACTCTATTGCTATTGTACTATATTTTAGTAATCCAAAAGGCTTGGACTGGTGGTCAACGTTCGAGATTTATGGATTTGCCTTCTCTAAATCTCATATTTGAGACCTCCTAAGTCTATCAATTTTTGTTGAATCAGTTCATACAGAGCTTCTTTCCGTCTGTATTTGGCCTTCTGCTATGCTAGTTAATGATGGATTTATCTCGTCTCTCACAGATTAGTCGAGGTTTCGCTTGAATATTATGGTTATATCATAAGTTTTGTGGCGCATGTTTGTGACTGAATTGTGGTATATACAGTATTAAAAAGTGTTTGGTGGGTGGGTTTTGATGATTTCATTAAGTCAACCATATCATCATCATTATTCATTAATCTAATAATTCCTCTCCTTGGCATGGCTCCAGTAATGGAGGATGCCCATTCCAAAGCATTTTGCATGGGGAGATGACCAGTTATTTTTTGATTAAAAGACATTCTTTCTTGCTGCTAAACAGCTCATACCCAGCAATTATACAATTGTGGTATTCTGAAAAATATTCATACGTACATCCCTATCTTTGTGGATAAGTCTATATTTTTTGGAAGTAGTATATTTTAAGGACAACATAGTATGAGGGTGAATATTGTGGTTGTTAGATTATGGGGGCCAGCGGGATTATTAGTTTTTATTTATTTATTTTGTGTGTGTTGAATAAAGTATTTTGACAAAACTCCAGACGACAACTGTGTGGGGTCCTCCCCCACTTTGTCTCCAACTGATGAGAGTTTTTCCTTTCAATCGATTGATTATTTATATGGTGATATGCACAAGTACAATACAAGATTTCCCGGATTTGGTGCCTGATTATCATCTGTCCTACTAATAAATTGATGACCAAGAGTTTCTTTGGAGGAAGTTCTTTATATTATTAGAGTTTTTTTTTTCTTTTTATCTTTCTTTAAATTATCAATTTGATGATTTCATCCCCTCAACTATCATACCGTTACCTACTCAGTCCAATGGATAATAGAAGTTAGGAATTTTGACGGAAAATACCATGTAAGACCTGTTTAGGACTCTGTAGAGCAGATACTTAATTATGAGAGTCTTAGAGAGAAAAATTAATTATGACACTTTAGGATAATGATCAGAAAAATAAGATTTTCGCGTTGGTTTCAACAGAGTAAAAATTAGATTATTTAATTTTTTAACCATATTTTTTAGTATATAAACCATCTTAAAAAATGAAGTGCTCGAATTTTCAATCTGTTTGAATCGGTGCAAAGATCTTATTTTTCTGATCACGTTATTTTAAATAGTCATGATTAATTTTTATCTCTAGGGCTATCATAATTAAAAATCTGTTTTTTATTTGGGACCCTTTAGAGCAGATACTTGATTATCAAAGCTTTAGAAATAAAAAATAATTATAACCTTTTAGCATAAAATGATCAAAAAAATAAGATCTTCACACCGGTTTACACAGATTGAAAATTAGAGTGCTAAATTTTTAACCATATTTTTAATATAAAACAATCTAAATTCTATATAAAGAACTCAGTCTCTTAAAATATATATATATATATATATATATATATAT
>BPLS01000714.1:0-35727 GCA_019656275.1 Rhododendron kiyosumense
TGCCTTGTAAAGAAGCAAGGAAGTCGTATTTGAAAAGAAAGGTTATACTGGGAAAATTTTATATGGCACTCTCTTTTCTATTCTCCCATGTTGTCCAGCCAAATAAGTTTGGTGTGAAATGATGAGAAACCGTTCTCTTTTCTATTTGTCCACCCAAATGAGATGGTGAGAAACCATACCCTTTTCTTTTCTTTTCTCACTAGTAAGGGAGAACACACCCCTTTCTTTTCTTTTCTTACTCCTCCATCCAAAGGGGCTGTTATGGAAAGTGGGAGAAAAGAAAGGAAAATAAACAATTTTCTTTAGGAGTTGTTTGATTCCTATATAAGGGAAAGGAAAAGAAAATAGAAAGGAAAAAGAAAGGAAAGCTCTGGAGTGGCTGAGGAAAATGGAGGAAATGGAAAAAGTGCCTAATTTGTAAAAGAGAAAACCATTTTCTTTCCATTTTCCTCTTGAAGTCAAACAAAAGAAATTCATTTTCTTCCTAGTTTCTTTTCATTTTCTTTTTACAATCAAACAAGGGAAAATAATTCAATTTCTTCCCATTTTCCCTCTATTTTATTTTCTTTTCCTTTTCTTTTCACAAGTTCCAAACAGAGCCTAAAGTCGGGGCATAGTTCTGTGTGGCTGATTTGGAATTGAAACCCTAAATGAAAAGAGGATGGTAATTTGTAGCTATTTAATTGAGGGCAAATAAGTAAAATCACGGTTGGAGGACTTGGTGGGAATTGAACTTGTGGAGAAAAGGAGCTGACGGGCTATGACTGGGAAACTTGGGACCGGCCTGGTATTTTCTCAACCACACAGCAGCCCTAGCCCGATCAGCACCACAACTGAATATTTTCCTTAGACTCGTTACGATCGAATATCTTCCTTCCCTCCCTATTGGATGCACTACAAACACAAGGGGTGATGACTCAAACAAAAAAATCAACCTCCCTCTCTCTCTCTCTCTCTCTCTCTCTCACAAAGATCCACGCTTGCAGAAAACCCTTTAAATTTTCTGAATGGGTCTGAATGCTTCCAGGTGACAATTGTTAAATGTCTACAGCCAAACCCCACTGCACCAAGAATCACATTCTTAATTTGGGTCCGAGACTCCAGCATATATAGTAAAGGAAATGGGGTTCAGTAACTTCAAGTTGACAGTTTGTTTTGTTTCTTTGCCAGTTTTATTTACCCTGTCTATGATTTCTCGAAGCCAACCAAATAATCACACCAGAGGGCTAGCTGTATCCAGGGATTTTCAAGTCAAAGCTGGTAGAGTTGACCCACTGGAACCAGGTAATAATAAATGGAACCTTTCATTTGGGTGAGTTCCTAATGTGTACGTTTGGGTGTTCAAATTCATATTAGCTGATATCATGTATCTATTTCTGATAGAAGTTTGAGTAAACAAATTTCATTAAACCCAAAGTTATGTAATATGAACTGAGAACTTGGGGAAAGGTTTGAGTCAAAGAATTTGAGTAAAACTCAATTTGGTATATATATGAATAGATGAGTTTTTAATAAGCTTTTACTCAAATTTTGTGTTCGAGTAAAAAAGAAGAAGAAGAAGAAGAATAAGAGCAATGGCTAGAGATGCTTTTGCATGTCAATGGGCAGTTAAGCAGATGGTCTGTTGATTTTGCAATTGGCCAGGTCAAAAAAAGGGATTGAGTACAGTATAGTTCTCCATTATGTTTCGACTTTGGGCCATTGTTTAACCACCCAATTTCCACCAGTAAAATTGGAATTGTTCATTTTGTAGCCATTGCGAAGAGTCATGCCCAACGTTGATGCTACATCTAGCTAGTACAAAACTTACGTTTGTGAAACATAGCATAAATAAATGACATATATGATTTACAAAGCTTAAATTATATATTTATTTTTTCACAAATATGGTTTTCCTTGTACCTATTGGTGTCTAATCGAGTTGCGTTAATTTTGAGCTTTGAAGGACCTTTTCCCAGGTGCTATGAAATGAATGGGTTTGATCTTTTCCATGAGCTCTGAGTGGGACGTCCATAGTGGCCCAAAAGCTAGTGGACCATATTGAAAGATTATAAACCAATTGTTTTAGAGTCGCACACCCCACACAAACGCTGCATACGCACACTTCTCTATGGCCACATATGTGTGTGAGTGTGTCTGTAAAGTGTTTGTGCAATTGTAGGTGTGCAATGTTGTAGAATTTTGGAATTACAAACTGGACTGAAGTTCAGTTCCGAAAGGAGAAGTCTTAACTATTTTTGCAGGGATTCTTTTGAAGTTTTTGTGGCTTGATCTGTACTATATCTTATACCTACTACTTCACTTTCATCATCATCTATCATATGAAAAAAATAAGTATCGTATATAGATCAAAACAAAATTCTGAAGTAGATTCATTCGGCCTAATAACTGAAAATCCCGTAACTAATAACTTCAACCACTAAATCAATCCCTACTGACGCAAGAAGTCTCCTTTGATGGAGACCATGAAGCATAGGTACTTCATAGAGCATGTCGTACCTGTGCCAGTACTTCTGTACTTGACATGGTACTTCTACCAGCATACTAGATACACGAAATAAGTACTCATATGTTTCCCTCTTAGTTTTTGCCTTAGCCAAAAGGTACCAACTACCAAGTACTAAACTAGAGCAGTGTGAGGACGGAGTAATACTTTCTAATTTCTATTACTCCATACAAGTTAGCTTAATGAGGTTTATTACATGCTTTAGAATTAAGCAGTACAAGGTACTTTCCTGGTCTAACGAGATTAATTAAGTTCTTGTTTGTTCCTTAGTGCTTTCTTATGATCTGGATTATGAATGAAGAAAGCATTGAACGTGCACAAAAATTGATTTGGGTTTCTAGGCCTGCTCTCTTTAATGCCTTTTGGCTTTGATTTAGGGGCATGGTTTTGCAGCAAAATGTCCCTTTAGCTCCTTGGTTTTTGGAGGTATAGTGGGGCCACTATTTCAGTTGTATTATGAGAGCAGCCACTTTATGCATCTATTGCTAAATGTTAGGTCTGTCTCCAATCCTCCTCCACCCATACCTCCAATGACCGGAGACTAGATGGGTTATGTTGTTGTTGTTGTTGTTGTTCCTTACCCTTTAGGCCTTAATCTGTTCTTTGTATACTATTCAATCAAGCCATTCAACTAATCTTTCTATTCAATTTTCTAGTAATATGCATAATGCCTCTCTTCCAAATATAAAAGAATTTATTCAAGGACGTTTACTAGCCGTATCCGTGCCCTAATTTTCTTAATTTTATGTACTCATATCGTACCGGTGCCAATACCTATGCTTCATAGGATGCCAAAGAAGTTCTTTTTCATTTCTGTTTTTTTTTTTTTTTTTACCTTTGTTGTGGTGGATACAGCATACTTTTATAATGTTGTGTGTGGCTTCAATTTCCCATTGGGTCATTTGGGCCCATGAGTTGCTCTATAAATGTGTGTGTTCAGCGGTAGAGTAGAGAGGAGATTGGAGCTTGTAATCCTTATTGAGTATAGTGGATTAATGATTTGTCCCTACACCCGTGGAGTACATACACAACCTGTGTATCGAATCACGTAAATCTCTTGAGTTCTTGTGCGCTTGGTTTCTTGCTTTCCTTGCGATTCTTCATCTTATTTGTTCTTGCTTCTAGATTGATTTTGTGTGATAGATACATCTCGTGTCTTCTGCTTATCGCACAACGTATACCATTACTTATCCTAATTCCCTTTCTCTGATTTGCAGATAGTCATGCCCACACCAGTGACAAGCCCAAAGACAAGCTGCTCGGGGGAATTCTATCTCCAGGCTTCAATGAAGCCTCTTGCTTAAGCCGGTACAGATCCATTCTATACCGAAAACTCTCCCCCCACAAGCCCTCTCCCTACCTCATCTCCAAATTACGAAACTACGAATCCCTTCACAAACAGTGCGGAACAAACACCAAATCCTACAACGCAACCCTGAACCACCTCCACCGCCCCCGCCACAACATTTCCGACAATGATACCTGCAAATACGTTGTGCTTCTTTTCTTTGGCCACAGCGGCGTAGGAAACAGAATGCTTAACCTCGTCTCGTCCTTTCTCTTTGCCGTTCTAACAAACAGGTTGTTGCTCATTGATCAAGGCGACAACGTGGCTGCCCTCCTCTGCGAACCGTTTCCTGACAGCACTTGGGCCCTCCCTTTAGACTTCCCGCTCAGAAGCCAATTCGAAAGGTTCGATTCAAATCACCCCAATTGTTATGGAAGCATGATGAAAAATAAGACCGTGGAGTTGCCAATGGATGACTCCCCTCCACCGTTTGTTTTCCTGAATTTGGTTCACGATTACAACGAACATGACAAGCGCTTTTTCTGTGATCGAGATCAGAACATTATGAAGGAGGTGCCATGGTTGTTAATTAGATCGAATCAGTACTTCATTCCATCTCTGTTTTTGATGCCGTTGTTTGAGAAAGAATTAAGCAAATTGTTTCCGGAGAAAGAAACAGTTTTCCACCACTTGGGTCGGTACCTTGTCCACCCCTCGAATGAAGTATGGGGACTGATTACTCGATACTATGAAACTTATTTGGCTGAATCTGATGAGAGAATCGGAATCCAAATCCGGGATTTCAGCAGCACAGGTCTTCCTTTCCAGAGTTCTAAGGAATTGCCATTTACCTACATGATGGACAGAATACTCGGCTGCTCCGTGCAGGAAAATCTGTTGCCAAAAGTGATAACCAATGCCCAGAATTCTGTTTTAAACGCCACAAGAAACACAAAAACAAAAACAAAATCCGTTCTAGTAACTTCTTTGAGTTCCTGGTACTTTGAGAAGTTGAGAAACATGTACCCAGATAATCCAGCCATTACAGGCGAATCAATTACAGTTTTCCAACCCAGCCATGAAGAATCCCAGCAAAGTAACAACGCCCAACACGATATGAAGGCATTGGCTGAGATTTACCTTCTTAGCTTAATGGATGAGTTGATGACAAGCCCTTGGTCCACTTTTGGGTATGTAGCTCAAGGCCTAGGGGGTTTGAGACCGTGGATTTTGAGCAATCCCCTAAGGGAAATGGATTCTGACTCGCCTTGTCGTCGGGCTATTTCAATGGAACCTTGTTTTCATTATCCTCCCTCTTATGGTTGTGGGGTGAAAACAGGAATAGATACCGGGACAAGGGAGTATGTGAGGCATTGTGAAGATATGAGCTGGGGGATTAAACTGTTTTGATGATCATGAAGTGTAGCTGCACCTATAAAAGTTTTGTTTCGATATGTTTCATTGGAAATAAACAGAGGAAAAGTAGAAGAGGTTGAGGATGAATGCATCATGTTTGTCATGGAAATGAGGATACACCATTTTACAGAAAAACTGGAAGGGTTTTGCGAATCTTTCGCCATTAGCAATGACTAAGGCTTCAACTGGCGGAAACTAGCTCAATGGTGAAGACTCGTGCTTGTGATACTACCACAACAAGGGTTGTGGATCGTCCTTTCAAATGCAGGCCAGGGCGAGTCGGCTTTGAAGAATGTAGCCGCATTGGGCCCCTTGATTTTATCTAACGTTTTTTCAGCTCTAAATTTTTTATGCTCTTATACTATGCCTACACATGAAATTAATCTGAGAGCATTTTTATTTTTTATTTTTTTTGGGAGTCTGAGATCTTGATTACAATTTTTTGCCACTAAAAAAGAGAGAACAGTGATCCTAAAGTAGTGCAAGTTGAATTAATAAAATGATTATCTTGTTAATTCTTATATCGATTCCCTTTGAAATTAGTCTGGTCGTTTCCAATTTTCTATTTGTAGATTATATAGAGGGGCTTAGCTCAAAATTTTGCTTCAGGCTTCTTTGAAAACTCAGAACCGGCTCTGATGCCAAGGTATCAACTTGCCTCATCGCAAACAAGTTTCATCAGCAATCTAAATGTGTTCATAATATTTATAATAATTCATTATCATGCTCTAATATGTGAAAAAGATTTTTTTCCCCCTTTTTTAGGAACATGGGAAGTAAGGATTGCCTGTTAGAAATGATGTTTGTTTCACAAGCAGTTGAGGTACTATTTTCAAAACGCAGTTGACTTCTAATTTTCAGTCAGGCCAGTTACTGCATTAATTCTTATGTATAATGGTACTTATTTTTACAGTCAGTCCACACAAACATTCTGTTCATAGATTATGTACAGATTTTGTGTAGCTACAATTTATTGAGATATTATATATTTATATTCCTCTACACAACTTAGGTGGATGGATTATCAAGAAGGCAGAAGCTGAACTATAGAAAGTCCAAAGTTTTGCTTTAGAGCAAGTCCAATGTGATGGAAAATGACTACAGAAAGACTACTGCTGGTACAGTAGTACGCGCACAGACAGAGTGTACAGCACGTTTTTTGTCCATCTCGGATAAAAAAAAATCGGAATTGTTCATTTTGTTCAATATATTTTGTTTAAGGTGTTGCGGCCTTGAATTTTAATTTAATTTATTAATTATTTTGGCCATTATTTAATTATTTAATTGGGTGTTATGGTGGGGTCCTGATTAATTATTTTTGTGTACACAATGGATACAATTGTCGTTATTATAATTACAAGGGTATGAGCTTAATTAACCATAGTAATTTAGTTTTTACCTCAGTTAGAATTTTAGATATTTTGTTTAACTAGATGGCTATAATTGTGGGTGTTCGTAATTAGTGGATAGTTTAATTTAGAGGTGGCAAATGGGCGGGTCCGGGCGGGTTTGGGCGGGTTGAAACGGGTTGTGGGTCAAATATGGGCGGGTCAAATACGGGTCAAATAGTAAACGAGTTGAAACGGGTCGGGTCAAATGTGGGTCAACTCAAACCCAAACCCACCCAACCCGACCCGTTTTTTTCCCTTCCTTTTTTTTTTTTTTGCCCTTTTTTTTTTCTCTTGTTTTTTTTTTTCGTCCCCCTCCTCCTTCCTTCATTTCTGCTGGGAAATGGTTGAAATTACTAGTAAAAAATCTATGCAACGAAAACTACTAAAAGGGGGTCCTATCCTTCCCCACGCAGCGGTGTTCCAACGCGTCCGATCCATCGGAACAGTTCTTCCGCCGAACCTTTGTTAAATAGTTACGCACTGTTTCATTTCATTGAAGAATACGATCGCACTAAAAATCATTTAGATTTCAAATTACATGCGAATGAAAAATCTAGAGAGACAGAATACGTTCTGGATGAAGAGGTAGTTGGCGACAACGGGGGAGATGGAGAGGATCACGCCCACTGCGAAGCACTTGATCTACTGGTCTAGAATCTAAACTCAAGTTGCTCTTGGTTGATTCACTGTTGAATTTAGGCTAAGTTCTGCTATGGATTTTTTCGTTTTGTCCTTATTCAAAAAATTTCACATTTGTTCGTTTTGCGACAAACTTTGTACCTCTATTGATTCATTTTGACGAGAGGAATCGGAAAAGTAATTTTTTTTTTTAACTTTTGCCCTTCCTAAAATATTTTGGTATAAGTCGGTAACTTTTACTTTTCTGATTTCTTTCATCGAGACGACTCAGTAGTAGTAAAAAATTTGTCGCAAAACGAATAAATGCAAAAAAAAAAATAAAATTGAATAAGGACGAAACGAAAAGAATTCGAAAAATACCGTCTTTGTTAGTTTTTCCGTCAATTTTTAATGAAACTATTTTAATATTTGATCGTGTAATTTTTTACATAGGTAATCACAGATAAACTTTTCCTTTGCTGGAGATGAAGGTGATCGAAAAATAAACAATACAACGTAGGTATCAGGTTTGGTTCACTCTTGTGTAGTGAATGGGTCTTTCAATTCTAACCCATATTGAACCCATTTTCAACCCACCTAAACCCATGTAAATATGGGTTTATATGGGTTCAACCCATATAAACCCATTATACAATATGGGCGGGTTGGGTTGGGTTATAAGCGGGCGGATTTGGGCGGGTTCTAAAACATGGGTTGTGATTGCCACCTCTAGTTTAATTTATAAAGTTACTTGTCAGGAGATATTTTCAGAAAGTAGGATTTTTATTTGAAGAGAACCGTGGGTCAGTGAAAGCCATTATATTAGGCTAGGATTGTTTATTTTGAGAGAGAGAAGTTGCAACAGTCGAAGTCGAGAGCAGCAGTCAAGGTTTCGTAGTGGTCTTCTTTGGATTCTCTGAGGTAATTAGTTTTACATCGTTTTCTAATCTGCCGCTTCACAAAGCCATCCGATCTTTCAATTGGGCTCTAGTTTTTAGTTAATTTATTGCTTGTACGGTGGTGTGTGCGTGGGAAACATCATGTGGTCGTGCGTGCCTGTGAAGTAAAGTGGTGATTTAATTTGGTGCATCCAGAATCTAGTTTTACCTTATGCAAACATAGGGATTATGTGTATTGGAAAAGAACAGATGGGTTTTGGCACTTGGAAGGAATCAAATGACATTGGGCTTTGATTTAATGTTGTGCGTACGTGTGGTATATATATAGTTTAGGTGTGGACAAAACTGGTTTTGCTCTTGGAGTTCGTGGGTGGATTTTTGGTGGTTACTAGGAAAAAAATTTCGGTACCGAGCGGGTACCACGTGGTGTCCGCTCGGCAATCCGAGCCGTCTATTACGGGTTTGGACGGCTCAGATTTGGAGAGAGAAAAGGAGAGAGAGTGTTTGGATGAGAGGAGAGAGAGTGTTTTAATCCGAGCCGTCCAAAAGTGTATTGGACGGCTCGGGTGTGCCGAGCGGGTGCCACGTCGGCAATACCCGCTCGGCACCGAAAAATTCCTCGGTTACTAGTGGTAGAAGTTAGGATTAGTTTAGGTTAGTTAAATATTTTTTGAAGCAGTCCTTCATTGTTATAGACAATATTATACATGATACATCTAGTAATAATATTGCTATGTGATTCTTTGTTCAGGTTAGGTTCATTTTGCGTTGTTTGATTGCATTTGCTTTGAACCCAGATGAGTGGTTAAGCATGTTATGTATTTTCGAACTTCCTCGTGTCCCTTAAATTGTTGTTTTGAGAAATTTACTATTGAAATTAGAAACACATATTGTTTATATTTGATTATATTAAATTGGGATGCGGTATCGATGAAACCATTTGTTGTTCAAATAATCTTTTGGTGAGAACTTTGTGGATATTGATGGGAATATATTTTTAAAGTCCAAGGAAATTAATCCTCTGTGTGCGGGTGACTCTGGCCATTAAGGAAGAGACCAGATTAGGTCGGTGACCCTAATGCTCAACGGTTGTTATTGACCGGGTCGTTCTTTGGGAAAAGTTCCACGGCTGCCTACTCGTGGCGACCCTAAGATTCGATATTGGATCCAATTTTGAAATATTTATTCATTGGCACTTGGTACTATTGATTTTGGTTGTGGTTCCCCATTGTTGTTGGAGATTGGATTGAGAACACCGTTAAGACTTGTTGGATGAATCGTTAATTGGATTAATGGATTATTTTGTTGTTCACCGTATATGCCAAATTTATGTTGACATGGTAAATTATTTTGATCCTTGTTTTGGAACTGTATTTAATATACATGTTTTGCTACTCACTAAGCTCATATGATGGATTTATTCCAACTTCTTTTCAGGCAAGTTGGGGAATTAAGCAAGGACTCTCGTGGCATTTCGGGGATTTCTTGTACTGACTTCCTTAGGGTGTCTCATCATATTTTTATTTTATTAATCGCTTCCGCATTTGAAATATTCTGTCAGACATCTGGATTAGTTCCTTTATTACAGTTGGATCACTGGATTTTATTTGGTTCATGAGATGTTTGTGCTCCATTCTTTTGTGGAATTTATTGGCTAGGGATGTTTTGAATAAAAAAAAATGGTTGACTGTTTGGTGGGTCTTTGCTTAGGAGTTTTTATAAAAAAAAATTTTAGACTACATGTTCTACGAGCTTTGATCTTGTGGTTTATGGCCGGTCACTTTTCATTTTGGGGTGTGACATAAGGTCCCCATAAAAAATCAGCTCCATTCGATATCGATAAAAGCGTTTATGAAATGTCCAAATTTGCTTCAGAAGTTGGGCTAAATTTTGAAACGATTTTGGATGTTTCGTAAACTCCATTATTGATGTCGGATAAAGCTGATTTTTTACAATGGCCTTAAACAAAATATATTGAACAAAAAGAGCGGCTCCGATTATCTTTTTTGGACCTGAGATGGGCTAAAAATCGCGTTGTACGTGCTCTCTGTGCACGTACTACTGTTCTAGTAGCAGCTCTCAAATGACTATGGTCATTCGGCCATTTTAGCATCAAAGTTGTTAAAAGTTAGATGGTAAATAGGATTTTCCCCTTTCAAATCGTGAGTTCTAAAATAGAACCAAAGAGTCCTAAATATTATCTAATTTTCCTTCTACCTTATTTCCCCTCAACTTTAATTCAATTGCTACTTCTGGTAAAAAATAATTGTCGTATTTGCCAAACGAAAACTTTAAAAAAACATTTTTTCAAAAAATTATGTTTCATTTTTAACTTCCGTCCAAAATTTTTCATAATCAATCTATAAATAAGCATATCTTTCTCCGGATGCAATACCACCACACCTAGATCCAATACCACACACTACACCACACTAGCGTGAAACCACTTGACTCTCTCACACACACAAGACCAGTGTGAAACCCAACCCCTCATCAATAGACCCAATACCCTCACCAATCCCTTTATCTCTTCCCCACATTTCTCCAAAACCGTCATCAATCGACCTAATACTTGGTTGGGGAAAAAGACGGTAATTACAGAATACATGAACAAAACATGTTATAATGAACAAGACACCAACACGAGCCAAGTTCCGTGTGATACCACAGTCTCCTTAAAAAAGATTTACCGTCTACGGAGGGTATTCAAGGACCTATCGGCGTCTTCGTCCTAGGGTTGACTCGAATAAACCACAAACTTTCAGAATACCTTCGTCGACTGCCTTGACGAATTAACTACCGCCTGCCTTTCTCACACAAAATACGAATTTCAGTCTCTCTTGGAGCAACGTGAATCCACCAAAACAGTAAGGGCCCGTTTGGATGCAAGATTAGGTTTGGAGTATTATGTAAAAATGGGGGATTGGATAGTATGGGGTATTGGTTAATAAGGGATGACTCACATTGATATGATGTTTATGGAGGGGGTATTAAATAGTACTTGGTTTGGATGGAGAATTAATTGGGGGTATAAGGAAGGGGGATTGATGTAAAAAACTGTTAAATGATTTTTTTGCCCTTATGCAGTGTTTTATAACAAAATTTGTTAGTTTTATTATAATTTGAATAAATATGTGCTTTTTTGAGCCGCAAGGACAGAAGGAAAAAAAAGAAGAATAAAGTGCAAAGCGGCAAGGGAAAAAAAAAGAAAAAAGTGCAAGGCTTGATCAGGGAAAACTGAGAAAAAAAATTAAGTGTTTCGAATTTCAATTCATTTGAATGGGTGTGAAAATTTTATTTTTCTGATCATTTAATTCTAAAGGGTCATAATTAAATTTTGACTCTAGGACTCTCATTGGTTAGTCCTAAGATATTTGGTTGTACGACTTTTTTAGGGCTAATCAACGAGAGTGCTAGAATCAAAATTTAATTATGATCATTTAGGATAAAATGATCAGAAAACTAAAATCTTTCTATCGGTTCAAACGAATTGAAATTTGGAGCATTTAATTTTTTAACCATATTTTTTAATATATAAACTGCAGGTTGAAAAATTAAGTGTTCCAAATTTCAATCTGTTTGAATGGGTGAGAAGATTTTAGTTTTTTAATCATTTAATTCTAAAGGGTCATAATTAAATTTTGACTCTAGGGCTCTCGTTAGTTAGCCCTAAAAGATATTTGATTTTACTAGTTTTTTTAGGGCTAATCAACGAGAGTCCTATAGTCAAAATTTAATTATGACACTTTAGAATTAAATGATCAGAATAATAAATTCTTCTTACCCATTTAAAAGGGATTGAAATTTGGAACACTTTATTTTTTTGCTTTTGCTCAAGAAATGAGTACGTGGGGTTGGGAAGGGGAATTACGAGGGCTGTGGGGTTGGAAAGGGGAATTACGAGGGCTATAATCGTCCGAAATGGAGGGGATTAGGGGGGATTCCACCAGGTGGAACCCTGCCCATGGCTAACACCCCCTCATGAGGTATTAGGAAGTGTTGTGGAATCCGGGCTAAAGAGAATACTCCTCCGAAATTGAATGCCAAACGGGGTCTTAGGGTGTGGCCTAGGTAATAAGAGGGATATATCACAACACCCTTTCACAACACTCCATCCAAATAGGCCATAAGTTCTGATTTTAAGCCACTAAACAGAAATCGCAAAGTTTGACATTAAGGGAAACTTAATAAAAATAAGTAGCTTAGTTTTTTATTATCTTCTGTACCTTTCTTGAGAAGTAAGCGTACTCTTTTACTTTTGTCATTATCAAAGCCAAAGATGTTCGTAGTTAGTTCAAGTTAGCACGGGTTCAATTCCTGTCCAGATTTTTTACTATCCAGTCCGGTCCAGTTTTGGGCTATTGTGGGCCCATTTCAGGCCCACAACAATAATCGGAATCGTTCATTTTGTAGAGCTTGTTGAATATGTCATCCATGCCAAAAATTAGCTTGATCGAACATCAATAGGTACATGAACGAAATAGATTTGCACATGAAAAAATGGGCAATTATTAATTTCAACTTAGTTTTTGTCATCTTTTTTTTTTTGTACAAATCTATTTCATCCATGTACCTATTGATGTTTGATCAAGTTAATAATTTTTGGCATGGATGACATATTCGACGAGCTCTACAAAATGAACGATTCCGATCATTGTTGTGGGCCCGGAATGGGCCTACAACCGCCGAAAACTGGATCGGACTGAACGGTAAAAAAATTGGACAGAAATTGAACCCAGCACAGTTAGCACGGGGTGCACTGTGCAGTCCGGCCATTTTCTGCCAATTTGGATTTTCTTCAATGTTAGGATTCGATTATATTATAGAGCTCGTTGATGAGAATCACGTTGAACCAAGTTAATTAGATATTGATCTATATCTGAACAAACCAAATTTATCTTCTAAAAAATGGATTCTTCAAGTTATGATCCTGTTTGGTCAATTCATTTTTCGTATAATAAATCTATTATGTTCAGATATCGATAGAAATTCAATCAAACTTAATTTTGTACTTGGTTTTCTTATTAACAAGTTCTATGATATAAACGAATTAGATCATTGAAGTAAGTCCGTAATGAGGTGGAAAATGGCCAGACTATATACCCATACAGTCCAAGTCTAATAGCCAACTTGAGAGAAGCTAACTTATGGAGTATTTTTTTAACAACAAATTTACACAACAATTCAAATACAACAATTTACATAATATCTTATATATATGTGGGGTCCACACATAATAGTGTGTATGGAATCTACATATATGTGAGAGATTATATTTGATGTTGTATTTGAATTGTTATGTGTATCATTTTATTTTTGTTTTTTTAATCAACTTGATCTCAATAAAAAAAGGGTAAATCAACTTTCTTTGTTTCGGACTTCCTCGGCTTATTGACATTTTTGGTCTCCAAAGTATTTAATTTGTTTCGTTTTGGTCCCTAACGTATCAATTGTACATATTTAGTCCCCAAGGTATTCAATTTGACTTTAAAGGGTCCCTGAGGCTAACGCCGTTTCACTTACCCGACAAATTGGGGGGAAATATTTTAAAAAAAAAATTAAGTGTTCAAAATTTCAATCCATTTGAACGGGTGAAAAGATTTTAGTTTTCTGATCATTTTATCCTAAATAGTTATAATTAAATTTTGACTTTATAGCTCTCGTTGATTAACTCTAAGAGATACTCCCTCCGTCCCAAATTGATTGTCCGGTCCGCAAAACGGAGCGTTAAAAATAATGCAATTTTTTCAAGAAAAAATTCAAACTTTTTTCACAAATTAAAAATACTCATTGATATCTAGTAAGTTGTTGAAAAACTTTTGATTTTTTCTTGCAAAAATTGTATTATTTTTAACACTCCGTTTTGCGGACCGGACAATCAATTTGGGACGGAGGGAGTATTTGATTCTACGACTTCCTTAGGGCTAATTAACGAGAGCCCTAGAATCAAAATTTAATTATGACCATTTAGGATAAAATGATCAGAAAACTAAAATCTTTTCATCGGTTCAAACGGATTGAAATTCGAAACACTTAATTATTATTTTTTTAAATCTTTCCCCTTAGTTTGACGGGGAATTGAAACGGCATTATCCTCAGGGACCCTTTAAAGTTAAATTGAAAACGTTGGGGGCTAAATTTGTGCAATTGATATGTTGGAGACCAAAACGGAACAGATTAAATACTTTGGGGATCAAAAATGCCATTAAGCCGGACTTCCTCTTTATACTTTGACCCTGGTTATCACCAAAATCCTCTCTCTCTCTCTCTCTCTCTCTCTCTCTCGACGTATCCTTTCAAACGTGTCCTCTTTCACCTCCCCAACGGGAGAAATTCTTCAGTGCCAACGGAGTAGTGATTCCTTTTTCTTTCTTCACACTTCACTCCCCTTCATCAATGGACACTGCCTTGACAGCAGCAATTAGCAGCATGGCCACTACTGTTAACGCCCTCACAACTTCCACCCCACAAAGAATTACCTTTGGCCCATCATGGGCAATCCCCAGACCCAACATGCTCGATCTTTACCCGTCTAATACCTTCCTTAATCCCCAGAAAACCTCAAACCCTAACCCTGGAAACAGGGCAAATCCCCTGTTTCTCACTCACTGCTCCACAAAACCAAACACTGACAGAGAAAATGCCACAGACAACAAAAATTCACCTTTCGAGAAACCCAATTCAAATCTCCAAGAACCGAGAAAACCCACTTCAAATCAACCCCTTTCTTCTTCGAATTCGTCGTTTTCGAGAGGTTTGGTGTTTGATTTGGGGTTAAAAAGCTCATGGGACGGTTTTGAAATTGGGTCTCCTGTTGTGAAAAGGTACCTCAGTGATGAGAAGGAGAGGTGGTACATGTGGTATCATGGGAGGTCTGAAGGAAACCCAGGTTCGGATTCGATCGGTTTGGCTGTTTCAAGCAATGGGATTCATTGGGAGAGGAGCGGTGGTCGGGTAACATCGAGCGAGGACACAGGTTTGGTGATGGATTGCAGTAAAGATTGGTGGGCGTTTGATACTCAGAGCATTAGGCCTTGTGAGGTGGTGATCATGTCTAGTGCAAAGGTAAGAGCAAATGCTGTCTATTGGCTTTACTATACTGGGTTTAGCTCTGAAATTGTTGAGTTCTGGGATAATTCTGTGGCATTTGGATTGGAAAACCCCGAAAGGGTTAGGATTCAAGATGATGAGAGTGGTAGAACAAGTAAGGTTTTTAGGTCTTTGCCTGGTTTGGCTATGAGTCAAGATGGGAGGCATTGGGCTAGAATTGAGGGGGAGCATCATACTGGGGCTTTATTTGATGTGGGATCGAAAAGCGAGTGGGATTCTATGTTCATTGCCTCCCCACAAGTTGTTTTTCACAGTAGCAGTGATCTTAGGATGTTCTATCATTCGTTCGATGTGGAAAATGGTGTGTTTGCTGTTGGGGTTGCGAGGTCAAGAGATGGGATTAAGTGGATGAAGTTGGGGAAAATTATTGGGGGAGGAGGGAATGATGCTTTTGATGAACTTGGGGTGGTAAATGCTCGCGTTGTGAGAACTCGAACAGATGGGAAATATGTGATGGTTTATGAAGGTGTGGCTGCAGATGGAGGAAGGAGTATTGGGCTGGCAATGTCGACGGATGGTTTGAAGAATTGGCAGAGAGTTCAAGGTGAGGCGGTTTTAAAGCCAAGCGAAGAAGATGGGTGGGATAGTATAGGTGTGGGATCGCCGTGTCTTGTTCAGATGGACGGGGATGCAGATGAATGGAGGTTGTATTACAAAGGAATTGGCAAACGGGGAGAGACAGGAATTGGGATGGCGGTGTCTGAAGGTAGTGAGATTAGAAGTTTCCAAAGGTGGACCGGATTTCATCTATAGGACAAATCTTGCACGGCTTCTTGTTTTCAATGGCAATTGTTAATTGGTTCGGTCATGCTAAATTGTTTCATGCTTGATGCCTTATGGTTGTTTTGTGTTGTTTAGTTTTTCTTTTCGCTCACATAGATGTGAAAGAACCTTGTGGATTCTACTTACAGACCAAGATTTCTGAACTTGGTCGTTGCCTTTGTATCCTTCAGCGTACTCAATAATACTGTCAATGACAACTTCAACACTGCATAGCTTGTTGTGGATTACATTCTGATGATTTTATTCAGTGATTTTTCAAATGTTTTCCTTATCATCTTCATGGAGCTGATATGATCATCACCGTCTCTTTTCTTCTCATCTTTTTATGTGGATTTTTTTGACAAAAGCAACATGTGAAAAGAGTCTTTGAAAACCTTTTTTTTGTCTGCCATACATACAAACTTGCATACGCATTTCGTGAGACAGCTTTCTTTTTGTATGATCTTTGTAATCTTTGTTTTGCTAAAAATTAGCTTGTACAATTTATCTTCGTTTTGTTTATACCTAGGTAAGGGAATTGGGATGGAAGTGTCTGAAGCAAATGATTTCACAAGTTTCAGATGATAGTCATGGTTTTAACTGTTAAACATAAGCATTATTGCTTGTTATTGCCAATTCCAAGGAAACTATTTCTTGCCTTAATGGATGAACTAAGCTCACTCTAGTCCGTGATTCAAAAATAGGCTTTGTTTGAAGGAGTTTTTCTCTGATAATATCTAGTCTGGCTTCTTGCTTTAAGAGACGAAAAACTCCATCTACTGATACTACCCAACGGTGCTGTTTTGCTTACTGATCCGTCTAGCGAAGGGATCGAATCCATGCTCACGTGCATTTTTGGGAGTAATTCGTTGAAAAGGTGATCTTCCAACAGAAAGGATGGAGATGGATGTTAGAGAATTGCCAAAGGCATGCATGGTAAGATCTAGCTACTAGCATTCTCATATTCTTATTGTACTTCTTACCGAGTATTTGTGTTTATACAATGCAGGTAGTTTTTATGAGTTTATGATTCTCATGCGAGTTTGTGAATGAGAGATGATTGTTTTGTCTTTTTGGTACTTCATGTCGTGGGGCTATACTATTCAGTGTGGTCAATTGGCCAATTAAGGAACTTTCCATCTATCAGAAACTGGATTACCTCATAGCAACAAAGATACTAATGGTATGTTGACGGTATTTACCACATGAGTTGTGTGGTCTGGAATGCCTACTGAGAAAATATAGTTGAATACAGAGGTCCAACCAATTAGGAAAACTAACTGCATCGTTCGCTAGCAGGAGGCCTAGTTAAAGATGGGGCAAAAGTCCCAAATGTACTAACCTAACACACGAAAGTGCACGTGATTAGGAGTCGAACCCTAAGCCAAAGGTTTTGCGAGATTAACCCTCGCCAAAGGACTATTACTACACCAACTGCGAGTTTCTTCTGATTTAAATTTTTGTAATTTGTAAAGGCATACCATTGACAGGCTTTTGAACGAATCATAACCTGCATTCTAAGGTCAACACGTAGGAGAGAAGATATATCCATTCTACTACTAGCCTTTTTTTTTTGGACAATGACCTTGATTTGATTTCCTCCAGAATACTTGAGTATTCGGCCGAGTAATTTATTGGAGGTATATCTGAATCAAAATTTATTGCACAAGAAGTCAAGTATTCTTAAAACGCTGGCAAGTATAGTAAAACCTTACTATATTCATACAATGTTGTGGCCAGATCATTCAATTGAACCATATAATAAGTGTAGCCTCAGTTTACCACAATGAGGATCTTCCATGTCTTGTAAACCATTTTTTTGTGGAAGGTCATTCTTGGACACTTAAACTATAAGGAAAATTGTACAATGTTGGGGCCTGTTCGTTCAATTGAACAATATAATAAGTGTAGCCTCGACTATCACCACAATGAGATTTCTTCCACGTCTTGTAAACCATTTTTTCATGGAAAGTTATTCTTGGAAGCAGTTAGTATTTCTTTACCGTGTACATACGGGGGAGTCTTATAATTTTGCTGAGATTCTACGATTGCATGGAATAAATTTTTTTTTTTCCCGAAACAAAATTGCAGCAATTGGTTCTAAATATCCACCTGCATTATTTGGCCTCAATAGCACAGATTTTTAATCCAGGAAATATTAAAATAAAAAATAGACAGTGCGATTGTGAACCAATTTGTGGAAATCTTATATTACTTCTACTTCGTTGTTTGTACAGGGAGAACAAGAAATGTATGTGACAAGGCCTCTTATCCCAGTACATGAGGTCCCCTGAATCACTTTCACTACCATCAGAGGGTCAAAACTCTGGTTATTTAGTGATACAAGATGAGGAATCAGAGACTCTACTTGTTTCGGATTGTGCGAAAACCGGTATCTGATAGACTTACGTTTCCCTCAGAACAAGAATTTAACTGTTCGGTACTCGTCGAGCAGGAAGGAGAATGTTTACTACGATGAAGCAAACTTCATTCCAGTTCTCAATCAGCCGCTTTCTTCAAATCGGTATTACGCCATAAAATCCCACGAATCGCGTGAAGGGTATGTGTTCCTGAACTTCATTGGGATGTCTTAGAATAATATGTAGAGGTCAATGGTTCAGTATTTTTAATATTTTCATTTTCTTGGATACCAGTTGTTTGATGGATGCTAGTTTATAAGAGCATCTCCAGCCTTACCTGTATCTTTGCTCAAATTTTAGTAAAAGTTTTACCTGAATGAACTCTTTCAAAGTTAATGTAAGCAGAATTTTAAGTGCAAGCTTCATTTCCCTTGCAGTTCAAAAAAAAAAAAAAAAAAATTCATTTCCCTTCAATATTTGAGAAAAAAATTTGACAAGTCTTTTTTTATTTAGGTAAGAAGTTGGGTAAAACTTCTTTTCATATAGATTTGAGTCAAGAATTGAGATGGATTTCATGGGATTTTAATTCAAATGTTGATTTTGATTTACAATAATGCTAAGAACACATCTATGTGTACATCCATTTGAACATCTTCTCTCACAAGTGATCGTGGGATCCTCGAAATAGTGTTGTGGGTCCAACCATCACTTGTGGGAGAGATTTAAAAATAGATGTAAGGTTTGATGTGTCCCTAGCATTGCTTGTAAGGACTAGAGAAGTAGAGATGCTCTAACATTGCTGAATTAGATGATAATTAAGTGTGTCAATTAGGATGATGTTTGCCAAAGGGGCTTGTAGCCTACTGGTATTTCCTGGTCATTCCCTTGTGGGAGGCTAGGGTTTCGGCCCCGTCAGGGGTGTTTGTAGTTCAGGATTATGGACAGCCTTTGGACACCCCCCCCCCCCCATGGACTATCTTAGAAATTTACCCCTAACCTTTGCTAATGTATACCACTTGGCAAAAAAAAAAAAACCAGGATGATGTTTTTTTGGCAAGTATATTTCTTAAGAAAAAACAAACCAAAACAACATGGGCCAAGTCAAATATCCTTGAGAGCCCTACAACTAAACCAAGCAAGAGCTAAACTCTAAAAGAATCACTAAACAAAAAAACCGAACTCCAACAGCGACAAGCCAAAACCACACTTCTAAACCAGAACCCCAACAACCAACATCTTACAACCAAGTCTGAAACATTCCATAATTCACAGTTTGCTTATTCCTAGCTGTGGATGGGAACCTTCTCTAGGAGGTGATACATGCTCTCACATCCTCCACAACTCTAGCACAGAGACCTTGAACCTCCATAGAAGAATGTTGGAAGATCCTCCTATATATATGGTAACTGTAGTTGAGACACAGATTTTGAAACTAGAACTATCAAGAGAGGATCCACTAGTATAGGTGGCAATTTCAACCCATATTTTTTAACCCACCCTAATCCACCCACTTATAACCCAACCCGCCCATATTGTATAATGGGTTGATATGAGTTGAACCCATATAAATTCAAATATACATGGGTTTAGATGGGTTAAAAATGGGTTCAATATATATGGGTTGGGATTAAAAGACTCGGACTGCCCTTTTATCCGATTGAAAAAAAAAAAGTCTCGAATTTCACCCTCGCTACACAAATCACTCTCCCTCGTGTCACCAAAGTCTCCCATTTCAACACGTATTATACCTGATTGCTTCAAAAAAAAATAAGAATTGCCGATTACTCGAGTATTACCTGATTACTGGAGTATATACAAAAAATAAGAATTGCTTGACTGCTTCAAAAAAAGTATTATTATACCTGATTACTGGAGTATTTTATTTATGGACCTAATTCCAATTTAATTCCAAGTTTGTTCATTAATCCTAGTTTGCTATTATAAGGCAAATGGCTTTTTTGGTTCTTATTCACATTTTTACCGCATTTGTTAGTTTTTCGTCGATTTTTTAAGGATTATTGCATCGTCATAACGAGAGGAATTTAAAAAGTAAAAAATTACGAATGAAATTCAAAATTTTTTTTTGAATAAAGACAAAAATAAGCCAATTTTTCGTCTTTATTAAAAAAAAATTGGGTTTTGATCGTAATTTTTTACATTTTAAATTCCTCTCGTCATGAAGAAGCAATAATCCTTAAAAAATCAACGAAAAATTAACAAATGCAAAAAAAAATTTTGAATAAGGATAAAAAAAAAAAGTCATTTAGCTTATTATGCCAAATGAGGCGTCATTTCTCCGTTTCTTCTTTTTGCTTCAGTTATTTATCTGACTGACCTCACCCATGGTGCTTTAAACGGCAAGACGAGTATTTTTTTCAAGGTTTATATACAAAAAGTGTATATATACAATACTCTATAAAGAAAGTGTATATATACAAAACGTGTATTCATGTGGTTTTTTTTTTTAATTTCTGCTTCAATCTTATTTTTATGAAAAGGGGAGAAATGAAGGGAAATAGGGTTGGGTATGGCTTGACCCATATTTGACCCGACCCATTTCAACTCGTCTACTATTGACCCGCATTCGACCCGCTCATATTCAACCCGTGACCCGTTTCAATCTGCCCAAACCCACCCAAACCCGTCCATTTGCCACCTCTATCCAGTAGCATGCAGATTTGTCCGTCAAATCCATCAGAGATGCAAGGGCATTACCACAACCATTCTTCATAAGGATGGCATACCAAACAACTTTAGAGAAAGGTCAGGCAACAAATAAATGATGGTGAGATTATTGAGCATGAAGGCATAAGACACACTGCAATAGAAATAACCCTCCAAGACAAGAGCCTATTTCTAGTGCATAACCTCTCCTGTACAGCCAACATTAGATGAAGGACCATCTGGAAACACTTGTATTTATATCAGACCAAAGATTGCCAAGGATCAAACAGCAGTAACAACCCCTCTAATAGCCCCCCAAGCTGACCTGACAGTACAAGAACCTGACGGGTGTAGAGTCCAGACCACCCTATCTTATGCATTAATATCTTGGATACAACCCACTGGAGTATGAGCTATTATATCCAAGATAAAATTATTTGTTTTCTTTTTCCAGATTTCTGATTATAGAAACAACCTTGGCTTGTCGCGTAGGAAGTTGGGAAGTCATGACTTCGATTCTTTGAATCTTGAGGAGGGAAAAATATATAAATATATCATTTTTCATTGTATCTTAAAGATTTATGCTGCAAGAATATATATCTGAAATGGGTGCTAGGCTTGATCATTTTTCATGCTATTTTTCGTGAGTTTATTTATCCAGATGTGACAATGTTCATCTCAAATCAGCTCTCAAAGAAGAGCACTTAATTGAATAATAAGTCAACTATCGTCCATTAATCTCAGAATGTACTGTAGTGAATTTCATGTTTCTATAGTTGTACTGTTGTAGTAATACTTTTCCAATTTGGATTACTTTTCATGCCTTCTTTTCCAGATTGAGTTTCCGAGATCAATTTCCAGTATTGGCTACACCAAATTGAATAATAAGTCAATTAACCTCCCTTGATATCATACTAATGTTAGTGTATCTTTGCAAGGAGGGAATGTATCACTAAATTTGCTGACGACTTGTATTTTCTGTCATAGGGAAGCATATGCATGTTCAAGGGACGAAGACATGACCACCTGTCGTTTCTCCGAAAACATTCAAGATATTCACCCAAGACCCCTAGACCCCAATGACATCTACCAGCAATTTGAGATAGTCCCCTATATAATAGCATGCGGAAGTGGTGGTACATTCTCTGCAAAATCAATTGCACCAGATGGGTTCCCTCCCCACTTCCTCAGAAGAAGAGGATGGGAAATTTACACCAAAATCCCCAAAACCTATGAACTTGGTGAAGCCCTAGGCGTCAACACCGCCCTTCGTGCCCGCCTCCTGGATTTTGATTGCCCCCTTCTTGTGGGGAAATGGTATTGTCCTTTCATGTAAATCAGAGATGGAAGCTTGAGGGATCCGGTTAAGCAATCGTTGTTTTACAGGATGACTCTTGAGCGAAGGTGGGAGAAGATTTTCACATGTGGAAACAGTTCTAGAAGTCAAAGGAATTCTGTTTCTCTGGAAACTGAAGTCCAGAGGGAAGTGGTTTTTGTGGGTGGGAGGGAAGCAGTGTGGGATGAGAATAGGGTTGGTCATGGGGTGGTTTATTTTTTGCTGGAGTGGAAGAAGTGAATATTGGGTTGAGTTCACTAATTGTTTATAGAATGAAGTGGGAGGAGGCCGGATAGGGGGGGGGGGGTATGTGGAGTAAGTTTGGTTGCTATGTGTTGGTTGAGAGATTTGTGTTGAAAAGAATGGATGGGAGTTTTGTGTTAACCTATGACTTAAAGCACACTCATGTGATTAGGAGCAAGTTGGGGCGGTTTTAAAGCATGGCGAAGAAGATGGCCGGGTGGGATAAAATCGGTGTGGGATTGCCGTGTCTTGTTCAGAAGGACGGGAATGGAGATGAATGGAGGTTGTTTTATGGAGGAATTGGCAAAGGAAAATAGGTGGGGATTTGGACGGCAGTGTCTGAAGGCAACTATATATAATAGAAGTTCCAAAAGGTGGACTGGATTTCATCTGTCGATGGGCCATATTTTGCGCAACTTCTTGTTTTCGATTGTTAATTGGTTGCTTCATGCTTAAAGTGTTTCATGCTTGATGCCTTGCGATTGTTTGATAGCAGGGGGGCTGGGGCTTGGCTTTATACGCTAGCCAATGCGTGCAAGAAAAGCACTGCATTGCAACATTGGCTTTATGTGCTATCAATATATGCTATATATATCAATGCAATATTGTATTTACATGATTTGAATCATCGTTGGTGGTGCCGTGGGTACGGATAATTTGCAGGGGTCTGGATTCCCCCTTGCATTGCACCCCTAGAACCGACCCTAGCTACTATGGTAGGTGATAACTGACTTCGAATCTTTTTATTGGAAAAATTATCCCCTGCCTTGTAACTGGCCAGAGGAAAATACGCGTGGGAGTCGTATGGGATCTGTTTCTGAATAGATTTCCCTTGAATGCTTCTTCTCACAAAAATAAATTACATCAATTAAGACTGGGCTTCTTTGAAAAGGATAATTCAATTGACGACAAAGTAGATATCCTTATGACGGAGGAAATCTGTATCTTTCCTTGAATGCTTCTTCTCACAAAAATAAATTAAATCAATTCAGACTGGGCTTCTTTGAAAGGATAATTCAATTGAGGACAAAGGAGAAATCCTTATGACGGAGGAAATCTGTGTCTTTATTTTATTTTTGGATTGCTTGAACAAATTTTTAATTTCAATTTTGACATTATATATCCTGTTGGTTTATCGGGAGGTGGAATTGTATATGTTTATTGTTTAGTGCTATTCATATCCATATTCCTTTTAAGATTTCATTTAAAAAATAAAAAAAAAGAACCACTAAACTAATGCCCACGTTTATTTTCCTCAGAAATGCTTAGAGTACATATGAAAGAGTGTACATAAGGTGTACATTCATGTGGGGCCTACTACGGATTCCACGTGAATGATCTGGTCTGTTGATAAATTTTAAAATATTTTTTTGAGTGCCCTTGCAAAAAATTAGCTCAATTGCATGCGTTAGTACTTGATCCGATCTTCTAACTTTTTATTCAGAAGTTAGACAAAGAAAAGTTAAAAGATTGAATCAAGTATTTACACATTCAATTTAGCTGAATTTTTGCAAGGGCCCTCAAAAAAATATTTTAAAATTTATCAACGGACCGAATCTTTGTGTGAAATCCGTAGTGGGCTCCACACAGCGATGAACACCGTATGTACACCCTTTCATTTGTACCAATAGCATGACTCTATTTTCCTCTTGCAATGCAGGGGATAATTCTCCCAATCAAAAGATCCGAAGTCAATTAACACTTTCATAATTTGTGGCTTTTTAATGTTAACTATGGTCCAACTTGATAGGAATAAACCAATAAGAAGAAGAATAATGTTCACTATCGTTTGGTAAAGGTGAACAAAATCGTACCCGGAAAGAAGATAGGTATTGTGTGTCGATACTGTCTAACTGATACAATTACTACTAAAGAAATGTACTTAGGTATTAACAGAGAAATTATTACAACTTTACCAACCAACGTCACCTACTGACCCAGAGCTGTAGCTCAAGTGGTCGGGAGTGGGCACTTTAATTGCTGCCAATGTATGAGATCTCATGTTGAAATCGATAGAACGATGTTAGCCTACTGTTGTAATCTATCAAAGTCGAGGCAAAAGTCTAGTACCCAACACAAGAATTTGATTGAACATTACTTGGTCAAACTCCAAATCAAAAGACTTTTTGAAATTAAACGTTGTTATTTATAAAAATAGACCGCGGGGTGCATTTCAAGTTGAAATTTTCAACGAATCATAATGTATAGGCCTGTCAATGAGCCGGATCAGATAAGATCCGAATTCGGTCCGAATCCGATAAGACCCGATAAGACTCAAATCCGATAGTGGTAATCGGGATCCGATCTGAAAACTTTTGTACTTCAAAAATTTTAGCATATATATATATATATACACATTTTATTTTCAAAAAAAAAATGTTTTCCAAAAAGAATTTAAAAAATAAAAAATAAAAATAAAAATAAAAATACAACTTCTTAAACATTATTTTTTTTCAAAATAAAAAATTTACTGTTTTTTAAAAAATTAAAAAAATAAAGTTCGGATTCGGATTGATAAAAAATTAAAAAAATAAAGTTCGGATTCGGATCCGTATTTGGATTACCGGACTAGGATAATTGGATCGACGTTATCGGATCCGAATCGAATTTTTCGGATTGGATCCAAATTTGATCCAATCCATTGACAGACATAATAATGCACATTTTAGCTGTCAACATGTAAGAGAGAAGATGTTGCCCAAATTACAATGCTTTTTATTTATTCATTTACTTAAGCTCCAAAAAGCGGAGTCCTTTGTGTTGACAAATATTCCATTTACAAAACACACGTATCTCATTTATAGAGTTGTATTTCCTTTTTTGTCTTTTGAGAGAGAGAGAGAGAGAGAATGTATGTGACAAGGCGTTTATCCCACTACCAGAGGTCCCCTGGATTACTTTCACTACCACCAGAGGGTCCAAACTCTGGTTATCTAGTGATACAGGATGAAGAATCAAAGACTACTAATTTTTTGGGGTTCAAAAAGCGGCATCTGAAACACCTCCCTTTCCCTCAGAACAAGAACTTAATCGTTCAGTACTCGGATGACTATGACGTGCCCTTAACCTTGATTCCAGTTCTTAATCACCCGCTTTCTTCTAATCGGTATTATGCAATCAAGGCTAGCGGATCGCGTAAAGGGTATGTGTTAACAAAATTTTCCAGCTTCATTTTCGTGTGACTATTTTTTTTTTGTAGAGGTCAATGGTTTTAGCAGTTTCGTTCTTTTCACTTTCTTGAATAACAGTTTGATGGATTCTAGCTTGTTAGTTAATAAAACTGTTGAATGAGATGATAAGCGTTTCCGACAGTGAATAAGTAGTTTTGAGAATAAATTTGTTGCAATTAAGTTGTTAAGTGTCTCTAATACTGAATAAGTTGTTGAAGAACGTTAAGTTGTTTCCGATAGTAAATAAGTTGTAGATGGATTTGTGAGTAAAATTACTGTAGCAATTTTTTTTGTTGTTGTTGTTGACGAGTTGTTAGTTACCGGAAACAACTCATCAACAATAACTTGAGAGATCAAGTTCAATGTTATGAAATACTAATATTGCCTTCTCATAAATTTTGGGGTTAATTTGTGTTCAAATTTTTTGCATCAAATCTTGCACAAAGTTCTCATCTTATCGCTTGCGTTTTTAAAATTTTCATATCTCCACTTGTACTTAATTAGAGCATCCATGAACTTGTCCTAGACCACCATGTTCATTTTTCGACTGTGAACATCTCATGTTTTCTCTTTGCTGGAGCGATACGTACATTTTTCGACTGTGAACATCTCTTGTTTTCTCTCTACTAGAATGATACGTAACATATTCGCCTACTAGATCGATATCTAGTTCTTCTTATGCTATAACGGTGCGTCAAGTGGTATCAAACAAGGATTTGCATGGCTCAGTGGCACGGAGTTAAAATTTTCAAATCCAAAATCAATAAAGTTTCGATAAATCAATAAAACTCATAAAATCTTGTCCTACATCACTTTAATTGCAAGCATTTATTTTTCTATTTGCATGTTCATCTCAAATTAGCATCTAATCCACAATGGCATAATTAAAAGTACTAAGTTTCTAAAGTTTAAAAAGTTAGTGCAAAATATAACTCATAATGCTATAATCAAATTTAACAACCTTGATCCTTCGAAATAATCAAATTTTGGGTTTGGATAATCAATATTAACAACCTTTTTCAATAAGAAAAACTAGGTTTCTAACCTTTTTAAATCACTTCCAGACTTTGAGTTTAGCATACAAGCGTAGTTTATACTCTGTTTTTTTTTGGCACCATCTGATGCTAGATGCAACTTGGACCCAGTTATCGTCAGATTCTTTTTTATTTTGTAATTCTTATATTTTCTTTTACTTGAGATTAAATCCCTCCAAAAGGAATGAGTACTTTAGGAGGATTTAGATGCCGTGAGAAATCTTTGTCCCGTGACTATAATTTATACAGCAATTGGTTTTCCGTTAAAAAAAGAAAAAGAAATACTAGTGAAGTATATGAAGTGAAAAGCTTCGAATTTCATGCATGGCTTCGTAGTGAGAGTTTCAAGTTGATTCCGTCTTTCGGAGTTGCAAATTTTTTCACATTCATTCTAATATCTTGTTGTTGTAATGTTTTTTTTTTGTGTGATTGACTAGAATACTTAATTAATTTGCATAAACTATTGTGGTGCAAGATAAATCATATTTTCGGGGGCGACTATTCACAGCCCCGTATTTTCTCCCTTAGCCCACTACATTTCAGTAAATAGTTGTTGAAAGTCATACATAACTTTCGGTAAATAGCTATTGAAAATAAGATTATATTTTGGTAATTATATACACATGTCAAAAATATGTTCAATTTTCGGTAAACATGACAACTGCTGAACATACATTTACGGTAAATAACTGTTGAAAAAAATATTATATTTCGGTAATTTTATGCTGAAAATGTATCTCGATTTCGGTAACTAACTGTCGAGTCTAATTGAAAATTTTTAACGGGTTATGGGAGAAAATACGGGGTTGCGAATAGTCGCCCCTATAGTTTCCGATGTCTTCTGACAACCAGTTTGATTCATAATCATCATCATTATCATCCAAAATATAGGGAGGGAATCGATAGATTTTTTTCCCCCCAAAAAATTCATAATAGGAGGGAAGGAAGCCAGAGATTTTTTCTCCAAAATTAAGGGAGGGAATCCATATATTTTTACCTGAAAAAAAATCATAATAGGAGGGAAATGAATTGTAACGACCCGGATTTTCAACCCAATTTTTTTTAATATAAATTTATATTGTTAAATTCTTAATTCAATAATTAATTAAATTGGATAATTAAAATATATTATTACGTGTACAATTGATATTATATACATTATTGTATAAGATATATATTTATACTTTAGATATACTGGGAGTCAGTGATTGATATTTATCTCTTATCTTTCCTATCTAAATCCTAACTAGAACTCTATTCAAATCAAGTCTCCACTTCCCTATCAAACTCTATCACTTTCATCTTTATCCTTCAAATTACACGTGTCCACATACATTCTCACCTTATACATAAAAGCGTCCACATACATTCTCACCTTATACATAAAAGCGTCCACATACATTCTCACCCTACACATACACAAGTCCACATACATTAGAATAAAAGAAAACCCCACCAAATGTGGCACTTGTCCCATATCCCTCTTATCATTATCAGTATCTTTCTCCTTCACTCTCTTTTTCCATTCCACCACTTGCACACTTATCCTCTCACATTCTTACTGCCTTATTCTCTCTCATTATACATACCCACATAAATCCAAAATTGAACACCAGTATATTATTTCACTGTCAATTCTATTGTTGAGTCTAGCATAGAGAGAGAGAGAGAGAGCGAGAGAGAGAGAGAGAGAGAGAGAGAGAGAGAGAGAGAGAGAGAGAAACGGATTTTTACATAACACCACTCCATACATCAGATTCAGGTTCCCAATCAACCACTACATCACCAAGTATCCACAAACCATCTTCCAATCATTCGAGTCAGCCCCGAGTCTTCCGCCGCCGCCGCCGTCTTTTTCATTTTACCGAATTTGTCCGCAAATTAGCATCCGCTTTTTCGGCTGGATTTAAGGTAGATTAATCTCTGTCCTATTCTCTCCTAAGTATATTTAGTCCCTATATATATAAATTTCATAATTTATAATGGAGGAAATCGTACTCACGCATCAAGATTAAAAGAAACGAAATATGCTCTGTTTTAGAAAATGAAAAAAATGGAACTCGTTGTACTTGCACGTTTTGAGTTTTCAAAAGTGGTATTGAAACTACAATTGCCCCCTATGTTTTCATTTGTTTCAGAGTTGATCCTAACTATGTGGTTTATTTCTTTTTAGTAGAATAAATGCATGCTATAATTATTGTACTCCTGTTATCAATAGATAAGCATTATTGTTTGTGAACAAGTCAAATAACAGTCAAGCCTTATCATTAATATATATATATATATATATATATATATATAAATAGGATTTTTAGTAATAGTAAGCTTTGATTAATAAAATTGCACATTTAGATTTTGATACTGTAAGTTGCCGTAGTGGATCAACTTTGTGATTCAATAATTGTACTTTAGTTCTTAAAAAGTTATCATAGTGTGTTATTAAAGCTAAACCTACGAAATTGTTAATGACACCTTTGAAATTAATAAAAACTATAATTAATTTACTTGTTCAACGAACCTTAAGGGCATCGGCTCAATCATAACATATTATGTGTTTATTTACTCGCACCATATTATCTGTGATGTACTTTTATCTCATTGAAATGTATCGTGCTATGAATTGAGCAGTTATTGATTGTATTATGTTCGACGTGCTAGAATGGACTTAGGATCACTGGGTGGTTACGAGTAGTAACTCACGTAGACGATGTTAAGTAAATGGAAAATGGTAAAGTGTTGGAAGTGTGAGTGTGTGGATTGTGATTTGAGCCATGGTGATGGCAAGGGTTAACCTACGGGGCCCTGTGTTGAAATGGGTTACCTGCGGGGCCCTGTGATGAGATATGTTGTGACGCTAATATACGATACGTCATGGGAAGTTTCTCGAGGAAGAGAATGGGTCCCATGAGACGATTGTAGTTAGTGAGACGCTAATGTACGATACGTCATGGGAAGTTTCTCGAGGAAGAGAATGGGTCCCATGAGACGATTGTAGTTAGTGAGACGTTAATGTATGATACGTCATGGGAAGTTTCTCTTGAGAAAGAGAATGGGTCCCATGAGACGGTTATAGTTAGCGTGGGGTAGTGGATGTCCGACCCTAATGTACGATACGTCATGGGATGACTCAATCCTCATGTTATGGTCTTAAGTGAGAACATACTCGGTACATAACTTAGATGCGCTCACCTAAGGCCCTGGTGCAGGATAAGCAAGAGGAAGGGTGGACCCATGAGACGGTTGTAGTTAGTGGATGTGGGAGGAAAGGATCTCGTGGAGATGATCCTTAGATTTCATGTAAGACGATGGATAGTAAAGAAAAAGATGATGTGTTATTATTCTGTACCTCTCATATATTATCAATTGTGATATTATTGTTATTATTGAATGCTAATTGTAGAGTAAGGGGTTGGTAGGATTGGATTATTCTACTGGGTGAATTATCACTCACGGATACGTTTGTATTCTGGCAAATCGTTTGTTTCGGCGTTCAATTTGCCAGAGTGTGCAGGATTCCATAGTGGAGCAGTTGATAAAAGTAGGATCCCTGGAGCGGAGTCTGGGCCAACGTTGCTTGGAATTCGTGTCAAAACTAGAGTCGCTCTGGAGCTGCTTTTATTAGATAAATGTACATAGATTTTTGTATTATTTTGAAATTGAAATTTTTGTATAAGGATAAATTAGGGCCTAAAAGTTTATAAAATTCAGTGTATTTTATGTATAATGCTTCCGAAATTCCTTGAAAAATCGGGGCGTTACATGAATGGTGGGAACAAAGAGGGAGAAGGAGAGAGAATGAAATGGTAGTGGACCTATTATTTTGGTTATGGATTACAAGTGACCATTGAGACCTCAACTTGTTAAGCTTAACATTCTCTTAAATGGATAATCAAATGCTAATGTGGCAACTTTTGAATACCCATTTTTTATTATAGCATTGTGCATACCCTAAGCATAGAAGATACATATTAAATTTTGTTGTAAATTAAGGCCTAGTTTTCCAAAAAAGTCCCAGGCTTTAATTTTTTCGTTTTGTCCTTATTAAATTCTTGTTTGCATTTGTGAGTTTTGCGTCAGAATTTTGTGAATTGTAGATTCGTCTCGATGAGAGGTATCGAGAAAATAAAAAAAAAAATTCTCTTACCCAATTTTATTTTGGAAATATTCATCTTTAACATGTTTAGCCAAAAAATAAATAAATTTAAAAGTGCTAAAATTAAACTTGGATATTTTCAAATCAAAATTGGGAAAAAGTTATAATTTTTTTACTTTTCCAATTCTTCTCGTCGAGACGAACAAATAATCGACACAAACTAACAAATGCAATTTTTTTTTTTTTTGAAAAATGGCAAAATGAAAAAAGCCCTATGATTTTGGGAACTAGGCCTACCTATCCTTAATCTCATTTCACCTAGTCTTTCACGTTCCCTGCAATCCTTTCCATTTCGAGATTGAGTTTCCTGCTTCCGTTCCCCTTATTGGCTACTATACCCCAAAATCCGTAGATGGGTTTTGCCATTGCTTTTATTTTTCAGACCCTGTTGTTGGTTGCGGGCCAGCATCCTGCCTATGCGAGTTGAACCGTGGTGATTGGAGCCTGTTACGTTTTGGTATAAGGAAATAGAGTTACATCTTTACCACTACCTGCGGGTTTTGGTAAGATGACAAGCGCTTGCCCGATCCTACAACAATTTATTCTAAAATGCTACTCCCTCCGTCCATTTTTAAATGTCTTGCTTTGTAACTCCAACTTATTAAGAATACATCATTATTATACCTTTCATATCAACTTTTTCTTCTACTTTCCCTACTTACCCATCATCATTATACTTTTACTCACTAACTTTTCAAAATGGAATCTACTTTTAGGGACAAAATAAACAATGTACAAACTTTTATCCACTAAGTTTGCAAAATGGACACTTATTAAGGGATATCCCAAAATAAAATACTGGACTATTAATAAGGGACGGAGGGAGTACAACAATATCCATGTATGCACGCGAATCGTTTGCATCTTTGCACGGCTGGAATGTACGACTAAGTTCGCTGACTACTCGTATAAATTTTTTTTTTTTTGGTCACAGGGAAGCATATGTGTGTGCAAGGGAGGAAGACACGACCCCTTCTTGTTTCTGCGATTGCATTATTACGGATGTCTGCCCAAGACCCCTTAACCCCAATGATATATACCAGCAATTTGAGATATTCCCCTACAAAATAGCCTTCAGAAGTGGTGGTACGTTTTCTGCAAAATCAGTTGCACCAGATGGGTTGCCTCCCCACTTCCTCAGAAGAAGTGGGTGGCAACTTTTTGCCAAAACCCCCAAAACCTATGAACTTGGTGAAGCCCTAGGCATCAATACTACTCTCCGTGCCTGCCTCCCGAATTTTGATTCTCCCGTTGTTGTGGGGAAATGGTATTGTCCTTTCATGTTTGTAAAGGATGGAAATTTGAAGGATCAAATGAAGAGATCGTTGTTTTACGAGATGACACTTGAGCAAAGGTGGGAAAAGATTTTCGCATGTGAAAACAATTTCAGTAGTAAAGGGAATTCTATTTCTGTGGAAGCTGAAGTCCAGAGGGAAGTGGCTTTTGTGGGCGGGAGGGAAGCAGAGAGGTTTAGGAGTAGGGTGGGTGATGGGGTGGTTTGGTTTAGGGATTTTGGTGGTGTGGAACAAGTAATTAAAGTTGGGTTGAGTTCATTGATTGTTGATAGAATGAAGTGGGAGGAGGAGAGAGGAGGGTGGGTGAGGGAGAGAAATAGACAAGTGATGGTGAAAAGAACAGAGGAGTTTGGGGGGATTAATGGTGGGGGATGGAGTAAGTTTGGCTGCTATGTGTTGGTTGAGAGATTCGTGTTGAAAAGAATGGATGGGAGTGTTGTGTTAACCTATGACTTCAAGCACACTCATGTGATTAGGAGCAAATGGGAATGAAGTTTATTTGATTATTTTGCTTTGATTTTGTAGTGACATGTGGGCAATAAAAGAAAGTATACATATGATAACAAAACATAAATTAGTTTGCCTTGATTTTGTTTATATTTTGAAGTATTTTGGGTTTTTATTCATGTTTTGATTGGGTTGTTCGCATTCTCCGTACTTGTGTATTTTGTTCTCATCCTTTTCTATTTTGTTTGCTTTTGCTTCCAATACAAATTCTCCTTAGAAAACAAAAAAGATTAATGATGGATCTAGTTTACGTTGAGCAAATTAAGTTGAAAAATGTATGTTTGGTTGGTGTGGATCTATTTACTTATTACAATGATGGATCTAGTTTATTGGTGTGGATCTATTTACTTATTACAATGATGGATCTAGTTTATCTTTTTGGTCTCCAAAATTTCATCCCAAATCTAAATATTTGTCCAATTCCGTCCTCAATGTTGAAAATGTATGTCAACTTATATTTGGTCCCCATCCCGTAATCCCTCTCTTGTCTGTTAAATTGAAGGACATTATTGGTATTTCTCTTAGAATTATTCATTAAGTGACCCACATGAAATTGCCCCGCATGACAATGTGTATACTAATAATGCATGAGAAAGTGGTTGTGCATTAATTATATGGATGGTATTGAGTCTATTGACCACATCATCATCCATATCCTCATCAATATGATGGGTAGATGAGTTTGATGTTATATGACGAGGAGGTCCTCTTCCCACCCATGATAGAAAAATTCTAGATTTAACCCTAGCTAAGTAAAATTGGTCTGATATCTAAAGATTAAGTGTCATGGTAGAGAAATCTCTTGCTCCCTTCTATTACGCTCGGATCTATTATCTTGCTTATCGGCATGGATTCAGGTTAGTAAATTCATATGTATGTAATTTCCGCATTATGATTTGCTACGTGAAAAAGCATGATAGATTCTTAGATTTTAGTTTAGAATTTCATCACCAGACACTACAACAAATGAAAACAACAAAAAACAAAAAACAAAAAATTACTCCCATTTCCCTCCTATGTGCTCTCCTCCTCTCCTCTACTTACCCCTTGCCATCCTCCTACCATCACCTCCACATCATCACCACCACCACATCCACATCATCACCACCACCACAACCGGCGGCGCACCCCACCTCCACCCCCTCCATTACTCCCCACAGTGGTGCCACCCCTTTCCAATCTACCCACAGAATCGCAATCAAATCCACTGCCAAAACCCAAGTACCATCAACGACACAGCCACCACCATTCTGCCACTGTCGTCCACGGCCGAACTCGACTAGAAGTAGGCGAGAAGATATATCCATTCTACTACAAGTCTTTTTTTCTTTTTTTTTCTTTTTGACATTGATTTCCTCCAGAATACTTGAGTATCCGGCCGTGTAATTCATTGGAGGTATATCTGAATCAAAACTTATTGCACAAGAAGTCAAGTATTCTGAAAACGTTGGCAAGGATAATAAAACCGTACTATTATTCTTGACCCAAGTACAATGATGTGGACACCTAAACTATAAGGAAAATCATATAGTCAGGATCGTTCAATTGAACAATATAGTAAGTGTAGCCTCGATTATTACCACAATGAGGTTTCTTCCACGTTTTGTAAACCATTTTTTTGTGAAAGGTCATTCTTGGACACTTAAACTATAAGGAAAATCATACAATGTTAGTCTTAAAAATTTTCTAAGATTCTACGACTGCGTGGAATTTTTTATTTTTTATTTTTAATTTTCCCGAAACAAAATTGCAGCAACTTGTTCTAAATATCCACCTGCATTATTTGGCCTCAATAGCACCGATTTTTATTCCAGGAAATATTAAAATAAAAAATAATAAGACACACTACAAGAAAAAACACCATTCCCGACTAACACTTTAGTCGGCAATTGCAGGTATTTTAGCCGGCCAAAGTCTTCCCCGACTAAAAATTTTGGTTGGGAATTATGTAAATTGTTGTAGTGGGATTGTGAACCGACTTGTGGAAAATCTTATATTACTTCCACTTCGTTGTTTGTACGGGGAGAACAAGAAAATCAATCATTTTGTTCATGTAAAATCATTTTGCATAATTAGGTGTATTTTGTTCATGCAGACACTTTTATGGTCAATTTTTCATTCACCATTAATTGATTTTAGCCATCCAAGCGTTCGATGTAAATCTCCTTACGAAGACGAACACAACGAGCAGGGCAACGGGCAATGACATGAAATGCACGTCGTGGTGGAAAAATATAGGTATGTATATTTCCCGATAAACCAATTAGAATAAGAACCACAGAAACACGTATGGATTTGGATAAATGAAGTTTTTTTTTTCTTTCCTCTTTTTTTTTTTCCGGCTAAGAGTCAATTTTCTCAATAATTCTTTGAAGCAGTTAATATTCCTTCATTTTGTTCTGTAATCCACCTGCATCCTTTGACCTGATAACGTGTAGTTTTTGTGCAGTGAATATTTAACAGAACCCTAACAAAGTTTGACAATAAACCAACATTTGAAAAATCTTGGGATTGAATTGATTTCTGCACTCCCTTTTTTGATAATCATATTCCCTTTTTTGATTTTTGTATGGAAATTGTATGTGTTTTTTCTGCTAAAAGACAAAAAAAGAGAGAAAAAAATGTAGATATCAAAAAATGAAGTGTAGCAATCAATTCCCAAAATCTTATATACTCGGCATTAGGTTGTTGGCTACTCTCCATCAATTTGAAGATAGGATGACACCATCGATCTTACGGCATTTGTTGTTGTAGCTATGGACATGTCAAACGAATCACAAGTAGAATAAATTGATACCAGCTGGGATTTTGTCAATTCAAAACAAAAATTCTCACTTGGACAAAACATGCACCACAAACAAGAAAATGTACTACCTGAGGTCCCCCAAATCACTTTCACTACCACCAGAGGGTCCAAACTCCGGTTATTTAGGGTGCGTTTGGTTGGATGGAATGGAATGTAAGTTGGAATAGAA